>JAOXYI010146306.1:0-18667 GCA_028566495.1 Lithophaga antillarum | reverse complement strand
ATTTCCACAAAGTTTGGTAGCAATTGGCCCTTTACAGGATTTTTCAGAATTTTTTAATTGAATTTTTTGTTGATTTTCTATTTTTAGTAACGTGGCAGCCATATTTGATATCGGTTGGGGTCATCAACCATAATTCTTAAAGGGAATCACAAATGCTTCATTTCCACAAAGTTTGGTAGCAATTGGCTCTTTACAGGATTTTTCAAAATTTTTTAGTTGTATTTTTTGTTGATTTTACCACTATGTTCTATTTTCAGTAACGGCGGCCATGTTGGTTGGTCGGTGGGAACATCGGATACAATTTTGAAACTAGACACCCGAAGGATGATTGTGGCCAAGTTTGGTTCCACTTGGCCCAGTGGCTTCAGAGGAGATGATTGTTGAAAAAGTTTACGGACGACGGACGACGGACGCCAAGTGATGGCAATAGCTCACATGGCCCTTCGGGCCAGGGGAGCTAAAAATCTTAAAACTTTTTAAATGATTCCAAATGAACTTGTACTTAAAATTAGATGTGTTGCGGACTCTCCAATATTGTAGTAATTTAGCCTGTCGGCTGCACTCAATACGAAAATGCAACCTATGCACAATTATTAGGATTTTGTTAAGATTTTTACCAATGAGAATATTTCCGCACGGGCAATGGACACAGACTATATGCCTTCCGGTGATCTTTCCGGACAATAAAAGAAATGACAGTAGGGAATTTAATCATTGTCACCAGAAAGTTAACCATATATATATATATATCGTCTGAAAATCAACCCAACAGTGTTAGAAGTGAATGAAAGGTTTTTGTTATTCCCTCAGCGGGACTTGAACTAATGTTGTTGTGACATCTATGACTCTATCGCCTGCATTATGTCCAGCGCCCTAGATCACTCGGCCAACTATACTATATAAAAATATAGTTTCATTGACCGTGTGTTACCTTTCCACGTCAACTTAATCTAGAGATACAGTACATTATGTATAGTTGCATGAAGATGGTATATTAAATTCACTTATAAGCTTCTTCATGTTCACAAGTAAGTGATACAGCTACATCAAATCAATTTATACAAACGTATAAGTATGTGACAACATTATCATTACCTTTTCCACTGGATCTATGCAAGGTTAACATTTTAATCATATAACGTCTGAAAGTGTTCATGGTGTTAGAAGTGAATGACAGGTTTTTGTTTTTTTTTTTTTCAGATGGACTTGAACTCATAGATGTCACAACAGCGTGAGTTCAAGTCCCTCGTAGTTGGCCGAGTGGTCTAGGGCGCTGGACACAGTTCAAGTGATAGAGTCATAGATGTCATAACAGAGTGAGTTCAAGTCCCGCTGAGGGAAGAACAAAAACCTGTCATTCACTTCTAACACTGTTGGTTTGATTTTCAGATGTTATATATGATTAAAATGTTAACCTAGGATATCTGATGTTTCCGAGATCCATTGCAAAAGTATATTGTAATGTTGTCACATACTTAGACGTTTGTGTGTATATATATATAGGTGTGTGTGTGTTTTTTTTTTAGATTTTTAAACTAGAACAACTTGTTGCCTACCCATTTTCCTGTATCTCGCACCTTTTTAAAATTATTTAGAATTTGCCGTTTTCTATGTCACAAATTAGTAATGCTACGATATGTCTTCATGTGTATTACCAGTTTAAAAATAAATAACAAACATGACATTATCAATGATTTCCGTCATTCGAAAAGTTTTCTGCAACATTAAAACTTTGGAGGTGCGAAAACTTCCTATGACTTTGAATAAATGTATCGACTGTAAATGATACTAAACGAGAGGCTCCCATGGGCATGTGATCGCTCAGCTTACATAAAGCTATAATTGGAAATGGGGTTTCAAGAGAATTCTTAAAGAATATTTTAATAATTCTTTATTTTGCAACCTGAGCCAGTTTTTCCCAAAATTTTCTATTGGTTGGCAAAAAAGGATAATATTTGTTGTAAATACACCAAGCAATTTTAGAAGGAACTTGTCTTAGGGTACTAGATTATACTAAGTTCGGCTGTAGCAACTATCTTGGTTTCTTGGAGTGATCATTGGACAGAATTTTGAAAAGGGTTCATCTAATGAATGTTCAATCCATGTCTGGTTCCAACTGAGTTGGTGGTTCAATACATGAAGAACTCCAAGTTAATTTCCAATAGGGTCCTATGTTCAACTAAATTCAAAAGTGGTCGGGCATCTTGGTTGGCAGACGGAATACAAATCTTTCAAGGTATGATTACTACTGAGATACCCTCATCCTACTGAGTTATTTAAACTGCAAATACATTTTGCATCAAATCTATTATCTGTCGGATAGACAAAGTTCATTTTTTTTAGTTCAGTTCATGGCTTTAAAGCCATTTGGGCTTTTGCCATTATTTTGCGTCTGTCGCCCGTCCGCCTAAAATTACAAAAATATTCTCTTTTAGCACTATTAAGCCAATTGTAAACAGTGTCTGCAGCAATGCTCACTGAATTCTCCATGGATAGTCCGTTTTATTCACCTGCCCAAAGGGCCGTATGAGATATTGCCATCACGTCGTCGTATGTCGGGGATAACTTAACATTAGACCACTATGGGAATTTTTAGATGGCCACCATGACTGAACATTGCTCAATTTGGGACCTTATGGGAATTTTGTTCACACATCTTTTTCCTAACGACCTACTACATGCCATTTTAGCAATAATTATAGCTTTGTCTATGCAACTATGAGCCAGATGAGCGAATACGAATCAACCTCCAATGAGTCTCTAGTTAGAATTATATCCGATGACTTTGCCTGCCAAACAATATGACTACCATTGCTGAAAAAGGATGAAACAATGATTGATTTTAAAACTCTTGGACCATACAGGACCAAACTTTGGTGAATGGTCCTTTGGTAGTCCTCTTTGAGAAAAAAAATATGCAAAATGCGAATATGTGACTATACACTGGAAGTAGAAATTGGAAGCTATAAGAAAGTCAAAAGATCCAGTTGAATCTGTAAATTTTGTAATCTTAATTCAATAGATAATGGGGAACCCTTTTTCCTACACTGCGAAGGTAATAAAGAATTTTGCAGTACACTACTACATGAATATTGCAAAATTTTCAATGACTTTGAAAATATGATTTCATCAGATAAACTTCATGCAATGCTGTCATCTCCTCTCCTCAAAGAATATACTTGTTCCTTTATTTAAAAAAGTCCCTGTCACAGAGGAAAGTGGAATCAAGTGTTAATTAATGTATTGTTCTTTATGTACTTGTTACATTCTTTGTAACCATTGTATGTGTACACTTGTATTGCCATTAACACCTTCATTGGTAAAATAAAGCAAATAAATTGACTATTGTGGTTAAGTTGATGAATACCATAAGTGATAGTTGGCCACTACAGTAAAAGTTAATGGATGAACAGGTATTGAACCATAAAAAAGGAAAAATTAAGTTGTTTTTTTTTAATCAAGTTCAATTTTTTAAAATATTTATTCCCAATCCCCTTTAGCAATAAAAATGAATTTCAATAGCAATTCATACCATCATTTTAGTTAGCCTTATCTATTTTTGTTTGCTAATTACATTTATATTGTGGATACAAAACTTTAAAAATATTTTTACCAAACTCTTTACTGCTGTTCTGAACAACCATATTTTTGTATGTTTGGATCTTATCAGCATGTGGTGATAGATTTATAGCTTCCCTGTACCTTGCTGTAACTGAGAGAAAGATATGAAAATTTCCGTTTAGCACGGGTTTGGATGTTAGACCGAGGACGTAAACGATTTATCAGACATAACTTTGTTTTTACAGTAATAAAGTAACATATGTCAGCGTCATTGTACTCGACAAGTCACCAAAAAAATGTTGAGAAAATTACCGACATCCTGTTTTTCGTGAGAATCAATTATATGGAGTGTTAGATTTCAAATTTCCCTGATTTAGATTCCTCTCTTTAGGCGTTTCTGTCGAAATTGTGGCACCATTGTAATCACTTCTGTATGCCAATGTATAATAAATTATACCCTGTAGCTCAATTAAATTGGGAGACTGTTTTTGAACTTTGATAAGCAGTTTCTTGTCGAATTTTGATGCCATGCTACAATATTACAAACACCCAAAAACAAAATCCGGGACTGTTATGCTTATATATATATATATACCCCTTTTGACAAAAAGACAATATAGTCAATTTTATCATTATTATCTTTTTTTTCATATTCTTGTAGCACTGAAAAAAGAACGATATTGTGGTGCCGACTATTGTTATACAATTGAATAGACGTCGAAATTCTACACATTTTCCTTTACCCGAGTATTTTCCTACGTTTAGCGGATGGAATGTGGTTGGGGTCGAGGAAAACACAAAATAACTCATCCCCGAATTATCATGGGATAAAATATTTTATGATACTGGATAGATATAATTCAAAATTTCCATATTTTCAACCAAGTAAACATCGATGAACATTCGAACATTCGATTACGCTCGCAGACCCTCTTTCATAATGACTTCCCGATTCATATTAAATATTAACAATTCATCTTCTTGAATGGATTTATTTAAGAACTTTTCCTGGATTGATTTGTAGTTATTGTGTTTTTGTAATATTACACAATGTATCGTTCATATGTCATTACGTTTACACTAAATATTAACAACAGTTTATGCCTTTATTTCTTTGCTTATGTCTTTTTTTTCATTTTAGTATAAATGATAAAGGTTTGGTTATTTTCAGGATTAAAAACAGCAAATTTACATTAAATTTTACAAAAATTATCTTACTACTAATAAATATCATACAGTTGTGCACCCAAAACAGTAGGAAAAAAAATCGTGAGTTGGACATTTCATACTGCGATGTCCTTTTCTAATGTTTCTATGCAAAAAGGCACATTTTGAGATGAAATGGTTATGATGTTGGCTTTAATCTTTCGAATCCTAAACAAAATTGCTTTAGAAATTTAAATTCTCATAAAATCTGTGATATTTGGTCTTTTTTCACCCAATTTTTAACGAACCTAAATGTCATTCTTTATTTACTAAAACAGTTCCCCTTTCAGAGAGAATTTGTTCCTCACATTTAGATAAAACTGTACTCTGTCATGTACACAAAAATTTATCGCACGTTGAAAGGGGTCATTTATTCCATGAGCATCAGTACAAGTGAATAAATTAGGTTCCTTTATAAAAATTTCATTAGAACAGAGGACAGGAGACTCTTACATATTTACTTGTACATGTTCACGATTGTTCTTTTCTGTGTATTTTTGTTGTTCTTTTCTGTATGTTTTGTGTAATTTTTACAAACTAATTTCTAGTTTAAAATGGAAATAAAACTTTAAATTTGAATTGAATTAATTACAATTGATGACGAATCTATGAATATAGATGTTAACCTGGTTATTGTAATCGGTAGGAAGCCCGGCACAAATCAACAATCATTCAGACCGCAAAACAAATTAATTGTTATGTTGTTTTTTGTTTGCTTTGTTTTTTTTTGGGGGGTGTATAAATAAAATACAATTTTGAATAAGTTTCACATAGTATCCATTGTTGAACTTTATCTAGCCGTTGTAGACCACCTTTGAATTTCCAATAAGCTTTTGCCCCGGACCGAAACGTCATAATCAAAGTTGACTGTGAACTCAAAATTACATAGGACGTTCGTTATGAAATTCCAAATAAAGAAAATTGTAATGATATCCTGAATGACCGAAGATAAAATACTACGTGCTACAATGTATACGAGAATTTAAAAATGTCACCGGGCTGTGATGAAGTTGTAAATTAGTATATTAAGTCAACAAATGATTTATTAATGCCTTTAATATTAAAGCCGTTTAACTTGATTTTAGATACAGGAATTGTTCCTGAAATTAGGGTTTTAGGTATTATTGTACTGATTTATAAGAATGAGGGTGACCATACTGATCCTGAATCATTTCATTTATTTTGCTCTCTTCCAGACATGACTAATAGATCAGATCGGTCATCGATCACTAATCAATTGTATTTGATCAATGATCGATTGATTACCTATACTTATCAATTGGTAATCAATCAAACTCCTTAGAGAGTATGATCGATTAGTGATCGATTAGATTATTGACCGATTATTGATCCATATAGGACTGATTAGCAAATTATGATCGAGTAGCACTTGATTAATGATTTATTAGCATCGTTTGATGATTGATTACCGACAAAATTTCAAATTTTTGTCAGAAGAAACCACTAATGTTATTTACAGCTGTGGGAAAAACCAAATAATATTGCTAACTAATACCTGTATAATGATTCCCTAAACTCTGTTTTACATTGTACACAATTTATTACAAATGAGTATTTCACAATATCAAAATCTATTAATATATACTTTCCAATAACTAAAGCTTCCTTCTTGTAAGTTTCAAAACAATTTTTTATCAGGATTTTATCATAAAATTGAATCCTGAAAAGATTTATTTAATGTGTTGTAGTATGATGTGCTGACACAAGCAGTCCACTGTATATGACTTCTTATAATATAGTACCAAAATACATTCAACTGAAAATACATCAAACTTAAAAGACACTGTATGCTGATTCTGACAGAATTTGAAGATAATACACATGTAAATTGTGTGAAGATACTGCTTGCTTAGATCAAATGGTATCTTGTAATAACTATAAAATATTGTTCTTTTCTTCACAATTTTCACTAATTTCTTCCTTCTTTTCTTATTTATTATTTTAAGATTTGAAAAAACAATTCAGTATCTATGACTATTTACTGCATGTTGTGTATACAGCAGCCAACAATTACATGAATTACATAATGGGTTATGATAATGATTTAATTATCCTGAAATTATACATATAGTCTGGTTCTCCATAAATTTGAGGTATTGATCTTTTGTTGTAAGGGAAGGTGCAACATTTATCTGGTGAATGGGCTGGTAAATACAACTTTGGTTTTGAAAACAAATACAGCACATCATTTTAAATTATTTAAAAAGTTTCTGTCCAGCTAAATTTTCCTATTAAAAGAAAGTGCTTGCGCAAATGTTAAAACTAATAAATAAAAAATAGACACTGTTGTATTTTAAATGTACTGACGTACTGGTCAAGTTTACTGATGCATGAGACTGGTGAAAACTATAAATAGACTTGAAAAAGGGTCCATACATTTACCCAAAATACCCCAGAATACCCCAGAAAACCGGAAAAAAGATAAAAAGAAATAATGTGTTGTATTACATTTTCCAATTTAAATTATATTTAATTAATATTTCTTAAGTTTTATAACACAAGTTTACCAAGAAAGAATTTATTGTGATATTGTGGAATTTATACAGAACATGCCACTTATTAAAACGTCATTCAGTGTTAAAAATCGTTCTGAAAAGTACTTTCACTGAAAAAAACAAGTTTCGTCCAACACAAAGTAGAATGGTTATATCTGAAATAAGTATTTTTACAAGTGGTTTAATATAACAAAAACTCAGAGTGGTCGAATGATCCGGTAAATAAAGAAAAATGTATGGACCCTTGAAAAAATAACATTTTGCATAAAGTAAGGTTATGATATAATGAAGACGTTACAATCCTAAGTGATTGGAAGAAAATGCGATAAATTTTAAAGTCGACTGTCTAGATCTACATGTACTAGTTAAAAACCAAAAACCATAGTTTTATAAAGTGAAAGCATAAATTTTCTAAGATTACTGATTAAATGAAATAACATTATGCAGAAAGTAAGATCATTACATAATGAAGATGATTGCCAACTTTTATGAAAACTCTAAGTTGACTGTCTAAATCTACTTGTTAATATCAAAAGCCGTTGTTTGACTTGTCAATTGAAAGCATAATTTTTTAAAGAATATATATATATATATAGTCATTCGTAGACTCTGACAATTATATATACAAATTATTCTGCCTGCCCAATGAAAAAATGTTTAATTTGGAAATTGCCAATTATTTGGATATAATAAAGACCAATCTGATCCAATCACATATTTTGGGAGCTTTAAAAAATTACTCGTTTCAGCAAAATATCCGTACACATGGGAAGTCCCCCCACCCCTCCCCTTCCATCCATAGAGAATCACCTTGGGACAGGATTTCAGCTTCATGTGTATGTAGTTTGAATCAAATTTGCTATTTTAGTTGTCATTGAATCATATTGCCGATCAAAATATCTGATCAAGATAAAATGTTTAAAATATCTTATTCGATGATGTTGTTAATGTGTTAAATTACATTTTGATAGATCACTCTAAAAAAACCCTAAACTCCACTTTTTGATAAAATGTTAACAAAACAACATAGCAAAAGTGTTTCTGTATAAAAAAAGCATGTATAATTTGGAATACTTTTCAAAATTGTTTACCTTAAAATATTAAAATCAGTCTAAAGACTGCATAAAATTAACCATGTTAACTACAGTTTTCTTTTTTTTAATTGAAATTTACATTTAGATGCAAGGGAAAAAAAACGAACAAAAAACCCCCAAAATTAACACTCTTTTAATGAAAGCTGGAAAATAGGTAACTAGGAAACTATTATCCTAATTGTGAGAATGTACATATGTATTTGAGGAACATTTCAGACACATTTTAATTACTGCATGTGAATTAAAACCTGGGATGTGTAAATAGGATTAGATCAAAGAATTGACCAACCATAGATAATTATTGGCACCAAGACATTAAGATTTAAAATGACCAAGTACAAAATGTTTCCCATGCTATGTAATTCTATGTGTGCTTCTGACTGATAACTTCTACACAATATGTTATAAAGTATAAAATTAATACATGTTACAGACTCCTAAGATGCAAAAACTAATTAATTAGGAATACTAAGAAGTATTTGTGTAATTACAAACAACAATCTGTAGTTTATCACTAGCATCCCGTAGCTGACCCATGATAATTATATTGACATATTTCCGCTCGTTGCACTTGGGATAAAATTTATTGTGGCAACTGATTGGTCTAATGCATGTGATATTTTGTCCTGAAAGACAAAATTCAATATGCATGTTTATTTCAATAATTTTTTGTAATAGTTCATAATTTCTATAGATCTGTAATTTTGCATACTAAGTGCTGTTTATGTCTTGTACCAAAAAAAAAGCGAAATAAAGTTTATATTTCCATTTTACTTCTTCCATTTTTTCAAAATTATTTGTTTCAGTCATAAAGTGTAGTGTGCGAACTTAAATCATGTTAAAAGATCATTACATTGTAGTCGCGACAGATATATATTTTACAGTATATTTCGTTATGAATATGAACTTCTGACAGCCGAACATCTTTCATCAATTTAGGTCTATGGAAAAAAAAAGAACACACTTTTTCATCAAAATGGTAGATAAGAACAGTCCCTTTCTCCTAGATCTAAATTCAGAAAAAGAACTAAGAACTAAATAGTTAATTTTATATGGCCTTGATTTTACTGGTACATTGTAAGAATATATTAAACCATGGATTTTTTAAAATGTATGACATAATTGTATTGTTCTTCAGTTGCAAACTAATTATGTTCAACTGCACACTGTCATGACTGTAATTTTGTTAGAAAATATCATTAGTTTATTTCAATTAAAATTTGTACATGTAAAATTTAAAATTCTGCTGTTGATAGAAATTAATCTTTAGTCTCTGTTTTGTTTTCATATTTTTTTGTAAATTGAGGGGACTGACAGTCCTATTTGAACTCCGAAGAAGATGAAGTTGAAGATATATATTTATACAATGAAATTACAATAAATGGGAACAGTTCTGAGTTTAATTTCTAAAATTAACTTGTTTCATTTATCATTAATAATAAATATGTGTAGTCATTTTCACATTTTCTCTGTTCTATTTATGTACATAATGCAATTATTTACGCCATTTAAAGACATACACACACATCCTTTAATAAAGTTGGCAATATTTGGTTGAGCTTTCCACTCACGTCTATAGACAACATTGATTTTTAATTTGTTCTGATGAAATTATCAAAATGTCATCAGTAGTCAATCATTAATCGATGCTCATCAAGAATTAATCGATTGCTAACCAATTACTTACCAGTCCTATATCAATCAATAATCGGTCAATCATCAAATCGATCAAATTCTTTAAGGAGTCTGATCGATTACCGATCGAGTAGTATAGTATAATTAATCGATTAGTGATCAAATACAATCGATTAGTGATCGATGACCGATCTGATCGATTAGTCATGTCTAGTTTCTTCTATTGGAAAAGTATTTACTTCTATCTTTCAAAATACTCAAAGATGTTAAATATTATTCCAGGCTCACAGGCAGGTAAAACATATTTTGTCTTCATTGACAGAACTTTTTCTATCATCCGGTAAAAAATTATATTGCACGTTTGCAGATTTTCGTAAAGCTTTTGATACTGTATGGCGTATTTGCTTTTGGCAAAAGTTAGTAAAACTAACATTACAGGAAAGAAATTGAAATTTATATATAATATGTATCAAAGCATTAAGTCGTGGTTAATATTTGGTGACGAAGTGTCTGGTTTCTTTGCTAGCGAAATAGGAGTCCGTAAGAGAGAAAATTTTTCACCCTTTTTATTTTCTATATTTTTGTCATATTGGAAGAATTCTTCGTCCAAAATGGTATTTCAGGTTTGAGTAACATAACTCAAAGATGTCAAAACATTTTTCTTCATATTTTTGTAATGTGGTATGTTGACGATACCGTTATTTTAGCGGAAAATGTTGTCGATCTACAGAAAACTTTGTCAGTTTTTGAAAATTATTGCAAAAGAAAAATGGAATGTTAAAACTAAGATTGTTGTTTTTAGTAAAAGAAAGTTGACAAATCAACAGACATTCTTTTTAAATGGGTCAATTATTGAAATGATTTATTCTTTTTCGTATCTTGGAATATTGTTTACTTATAATGGGATTGTAAGTTGACATGTGCTAAGAAAAGGCTTGCAGAAGACCAAAAAAGAGCACATTATGCATTATATAGAAAAATAAGAAATATAAATATACCTGTTGGATTTAAACTTAAATTGTTCAACCTATTTTATTATACTCATCAGAAGTTTAGGGGTTTAAAAACATAGACTGATTAGAGAAAGTTCATTTGCAATTTCTAAAAAAGAGTTTTACATGTTAGATCTAGTACTCCAAATTTTATGGTCTATGGAGAAACTGGGAAATAGCCAATAGAAATAAGCATGAAGGTTAGAATGTTAAATTTTTGGATAAAATTGGTAAAAACTTTCATAGATTTTTTTTTCAGGAATTTTATACATATTGCTAGTTCAAATGCAAAGTGAAGGAAAATGTAATTCAAAATGGTTACCTTTTGTTAAATCTATATAAGATAACACTGGATCATCCTATGCTTGGAATAACCAACATTCAATTTCTTGTACTAAGATAAAAATAAGTCAAGAAAATATTGCAAGACCAGTTTATCCAAAAATGGAGGATGGCATTTTAAAGTTATCAAGAGCTGAATTTTATAGCATTTTTAAGACTAGTTTTGAGCTAGAAAATTATTTACTAAGGTTAATATTATTTGTTTTTATGTCAAAATGAACAGAAAAAATGTAAAGCAGATTATTTTCTTCGTAACCCGTCTATTCATAAAATGAATGGTATGCTATCACTATGCAACTCGAGAGTTTTGAATAACTTATCGATATTTCTTCCTAAAATAGTAAAACTATTATAGAACTGTATTGTAACAGAAACATGTTCTTCATCTTAAAAAAAAAACAAATGTCGTTTTCAATGTACCGTTTAATTTTAAATTATCTGAGCATTTATATATATATACAATCGAAACGAAAAACATAACTTTCGTAGAAAACCAACCAAGGATCTTTCACAAAACAAAAGCAATTCAATCGTCTTGGTAGTTTCTGACAAAATCTTTGAACAAATTTCCCATAGGGTCCATTTTCAAAATAAGTGCGGCTATGGAGGCCATCTTAACTTTCTGATATGCACAAAATAAACATACTTTGCAGAGAACCACCTAAGGACCATTTACAAAATAGAAAAAAAAATTATCGGATTTATACTTTTTACCAAGAAGATCCATTACAGAATGCATTATCTGCACCTGGCGTTCATGTTAAAATTCCGATCGGTAAAAACGAAAACAAACAGACAGACTTTATAGGGGACCATCCAATGAACATTCGTGCCAAAATTTGTTCCGTTTAGCCCAGTGGTTTCTGAAGATCAAAAATGTGAAATGTGGACGGTCGATGTACGCAAAATGATGGCCAATAGCTCACACGGTCCTTTGGTTCAGATGAGCAATGACGGTATATATAAATTTCAGTTTACCGTGGAATTTATCGTCAGCGAAGAGAAACACATACACTCAACTAGCGGATTCTTCCTTTTTTGCCTAAAAACTCAAAAGAGCAAGGTCATGTTGGTTCTTAGTGCAAGTTTCAAGCCAATATCGCGGGTTGCGGGTTGTAGGAAACCAGAGGCCTGCTACAATAGAGGTTTTATGTATTTCTCATAGGACTCTGTGCTAAACTAGGTTCCCCGCATGCGGCCATCTTTAACGACAAATAACCGCCAAAATAAGAACATTTCGTAAGGATATTGTAAGGATCATCCAGGTATTATGTTCAATCAGTTTTTACGGCGCAGGTGTTTGCATGTATTTCCCATAGTTCCACGCTGGTGGCCATCTTGGTGTACAGATAGGAACCAAAGTAACAACACTTAGTATGGAGCTTGTAAGAAATATCTATGCCATGTTTGGTTTCAGTCCATACAGCAGTTCTGAAAAAGATGTTTGCATGTTTTCCGTTGGTTCCTATGTTGAACTTAGTCCCTTTCTGTCGGCCCATCCTAGATTATGGATCTGCACCAAAGTAAAGCTCTTGTTGGGTACCCTTTAAAGAGCATCTATTCTATGTTTGGTTCCACCCATTAGACTATGTTGGCATTTTTCCCATATCTTTTTGTTTAAGTACACTCCCCGTTGACAGCTATCTTGATTGACAGATATCGGCATCGCATTTGATGAGGGCCGTGTAAGGAACATAATTTATATGCCATGCTTGGTCTCATTCCAATGAGCGGTTCTAAAGAACATGTTTGTACATTTTGCCACAGAGTCTAATATTAAACTATGTTCTCTACTGGTAGCCATTTTGGATGGTGGGTTGATAAGGACCTTGTAAGGAATATTTCTGTCACGTTTGGTTTCAATCCATACAATTCTGAAAAAGATAATTGTATGTTTTTCCAATAGGGTCCACCGCTGTCTGCCCATCTTAGATTATTAAGCGGCATCAAACTAACAGGACCTTGTAAAGAACATTTATGCTATGTTTGCTTCAAATCATTTTACGGTTTTGAATTAAAAGATGTTAATATATTTTTCTATAGGATCTTATGTTAAACTAAGTTCCTCGCTGGTGGCCAGCTTGGGTGACAAAACAGCAGCAAAGTAACAATGCTTGGTAAATATCTTGTAAGGGAATTCTGTGCGAACTTAGTTTCAAGAGGGTGTTATAGGTATTTTACGTATATGGATACAGTGTTAACTAGAAGTACTGTGATCAAAGATCACAAATGTATACCCCCCGCTCTGCATAATAGCTCTTCCTAATTAGAATAGGAAAGTGTCCTGTTATGCCATGGGAAACCCCAAAAATCAGTCTGATCAAAATATAAAATAGGAGGTGCACAACTACTAGTACATGATGAGATTAAGATTCCATGAAAGTTTGATGAAATTCCATCAAGCGGTTTAGGAGGAGTTACGGATACAAGATGTGTACCCCCTTTTGATATATGTTGCTAAGTCCATGTTATGCCATGGGAAACCCCAAAAATCAGTCTGATCAAAATATAAAATAGGAAGTGCACAAGCACATGATAAGACTAAGAATATGTCAAAGTTTCATGAAAATCCATCAAGCGGTTTAGGAGGAGTTGCGGATACAAAGGTGGGGACGGACGGACGGACGAACGGACACCCCCATCACTATATACCACCCGCTAAAGCGGGGGGTATAATAAGCTGCCTGTGCCAATTCAAAATTGTTTTCATTCCCAAATAAAGATTTGATAACAAACATGAAATTTGAAAACAGATGGTATAATGTATAAGATTGTATTCTTATTAATTCAGCTAGCTGAACGTGCAATGTTATACATGTTATACACAAAAAGGTGGACTTGACAAATATCACTCAGCACAATGCATGCTTCAGTTTCCAAATGCTGTTGTACTTCACTTAAAGTATCAATTTCCGAAAACTGAAGGGATACAACTGAAATGAATAAAACATGAAAAAGTAAAATAAATACAATGAAGCTTTGGTAAACAACAAAACATAACACGAACAATAACATCGTCATGCAGCATGCAGGACCCACCAATAATGGCAGTCTTCTCTGTGACATTAGGCCACAGTCTAAGATTTCCAATCTTGGTCGCTTTCAGTAAATCATCATCAACATTCAATCGCTTTTCTAGGTTTTCAATGATTTTTTCTACTAATGACTGGCGATAACCAAACTGACCAACAGTGTTTCCTTTAAATTTAACTGTTGTATCCTTAAATTTCTTGGTCTCCAGGACATTTTCAATCTCTTGAGTGCTCCTATTAAGGGAAATATTTTAATATTCTCAGGTAATTATAATTATGTTGAAAAACTAAATTATAAAATATTAAAACAGGCATTTTTTTTAATTATTTTTTTTTGTAAATTAAACTGTTGCATCAAAAGATCTCTATATCTATGAAAAAATTCACTCTCAAAAAAACAAATATATATGTACATGAAAAATATGTTAAAAAAACTCTGCATTTTCATTACTTTTTTTAATTGGACTAACAGTAATACATACTAACCTTTCCCCATAACTGTGCAGATTTTCTGTGGTAGCCTCCAACATGACACAAACATCTGAAAGGGTAGTGTCCTGTCGCTGAAGGAATAAGGATAATCTTTGGAGTGGCTGCACAATCTCCTGCCAAGCAGATTTAATAGCATAATAACCAGTGATTTTTATTGTCTGCCTGAACATCACTTTACAAAACTTTTTTACCTGATAAACATGATAAATTTAGTTCTGAATTCTTCATGTTTTGCTTAAATTATAGATTTGACTTTGGTTTTTATAGAGATTGGTTGTTCGTATATATTTGAATTTTAAGGATTGTCAATTTTTTTTCGCGTTCTTAAATTGTTGATCTATTATTGACAGACTCTTCATTGTAATTTACTATAAAATTATGTTCGCATGTAAGCCTAAGGTATCAACGTTTGCCAGTGAGACAATTACCCTCGTGAGAACAAGTTGAAAGACTTTTGATTACCATTACAGCATGAGCAAAATATAGACCTATATGTTAGATTTACAAGACAATTATGGCGTAGCCTGAGCGTTTTGAATGTGAAAATGATTGAGTGACCAACAATATAGGCTCCATAGAGTCTGTAATTACTCACTTTGTTTTATTGATAAAATGACTGTATACATACATGTAAAAGACCCTGACAAGACAGCCAAGTTGAATTTCCAATCGCCAGAGTACTATAATACTACATAAATAAAAAATTCTGTAAAGTACCTTCTAATAGTCATTCCTGCAACATCTAGTTTCAATCATACGTGTATTTTCAGAGAAGATTGAAATGTAAAAAGCTTATGGATGACAGACAACTAAATGCAAAGTGATGGCAAAAGCTTACACTTGGAACTTGTGGGCTTAAATCTATTTATTACCTTAAGCCAGAGTAAGAAAATAATCAGGTTCCCTTCAGTGGCTAGTTTGTACAGTCCTTCTGCTTTAGGATTTGTATGAGATGCATTAGCAAGTTGACTGGTAATGGCTCGATATCCTCGGAAAAAAGCTGTCAGGGAACTCATGATGTGTGGAACCCATCGTGTTCCACTTACTCTAGTAGGAAGGATTATAGACTCATTTACACTTTCAAATGCACGAACAAGCTCCTTTTTTTGTTTTGAACTTTTCTTGTAGTGATAGTATAAACCCAAGAGCAGGGTAATTGCTTTATCATAAAGTTTATTTTGTTTAAATCCATCTTTTATGGACAACTCCAATCGGTGAGCTAAGCAGTGTATTGCTACCAAATGTGGATGAGTACCCTTTAACAATGCAGCAACTCCTTTTCTGATTCCCATCATGTTAGACGCCCCGTCACATGTTATTCCAACCAATTTTTCCAGTACTTGGTCATTTAGGTAGAAATTAAATGCACTAATGATTGCATCATGAATATCTTGGGCAGAGGTTGTTGTAGGAGATGCAAAACAAAGAAATTTCTGGTAAACAACACCTTCTGTACATAAATGAATATAAATGGACTCTTGTTCGTCCCCTGAAATGTCGGTGCATCCATCAACGGTCAAAGAAAAATATTTGGACTTCTCCAATAAAGTAAGCAGTTCATTAACTTGAGATTTTGCTATAAAATGCATGAAAGTTTTTGCACTTTTGTCATTCTCGTATGTGGTGTTTATAGGTAGCCCCTTGGCTTGGTCCAGTTGGCATAATCTGGTATATGTTTTGAATGAGTGGTCCCATTTTGCAACAGCATGGGCATTCCTAAATTTTACCATGAGTTGGTCTCTATCAGATTGTTTTAAACTCTTCAAAGCCTTAGCTGCTTGACTTTTTTCAATGGGTTTCTGGGATATAACAGCAGTTTTGTGCATTTTAGACATTTCATGGGATGTAACTGTGTCAAGTTTAAAGTTATCAGTTCCAACAATCCATTTGTTTGTGTCATTTTTTAGATTATTCATTTTCCCAGGGGTTCCCCAATACACCTGACATGGACTACAACTCATCAAATTCTTTTTACGGTCGAATGTCAACCAATCCCGGCCAACTTTCCAGTGGTTTTGGAAACTTCTCGACCTTTTTGTGTCCTCATATTCCTTCCGCTTTTGCGCATCTTCGGTTGCAGAATTGCTTGGTTTTCTTTTCACTGGTTTGCCTGGAATAGCTCCAGACACGTATTTTAATTTGCCGAACATCGGAACACGTGTTTGTTTACTTCATTGAACTGTTCCCGTTATTGTCAATTGACTTCGGTATACCAGTTCTACGACTGGTTCAAAACGTGACGCGTAGGTAAAGGACCAGTACAAGCACAAAATAAAAATTACGTAAGCGGCACACGCCGTCAACAAACAAATACAAATAACACGGCGGTCTGACACTTTTAGATTGAACTTAGACCGGAAATTGGTAATAACACGACGGTCCGACGCTTTTAGATTTATTTTAGACCGGAAATTGGTCATAGACAATAGGGCCATGTTAAAATATGACAAGATAGACCGACGCAATTTTCCATAGCCTCGGTCCATCGGTCCACCGCGAATTTCGCACACTGCTTTTAAAATTATGAATATCATACAATATAGTTTAAAACAGGTATTGTATATAACAGTAAATTTTAATCTGATACCCATTTGTTTATGTCCCCAAGTAAATCATGCTTTGTTATCTGTTACTTTTTCCCATTTTTAAATAGACTAGTATCTCCTGAGGTAGTCTTAACAAAGTTGGCATGGAAACTATGTCAGCTTTCAGTGTGATAAATGACAAGACAATGGAAAGACATTAAATCGCATAAAAAATTTGCTTACCAAAGCATTTTCTTAAATCCTGCTGGCACAGAGATTGTAATGTACTGCCCAGTTATAAAATGAACAAAAGTACAAGCCAAAACCAAAAAGCCACCTGATCTGTATTTCATGCTTTATTGAAATAAAATGCAGTTTAGCTTAAGTTTTGCTTTTAACTTTATTTTCTGTCCACAATTTTGAGAATTTTTTTGACACTTTAATATGTGATTTTTTTATTTTGTTATGAAAGTTTAAATTTTTATTACCGATTATGTCAAAAATTGCAGAAAGTACTTGTAGTTTTGGTTTTTTTTTAACCCACCTGACCTAAAGAGTCATGTGAGCTATTGCCATCACTTGGCATCCATTGTATGTCCATCGTACATTGGCGTTAGCTTTTCACATTTCAATCTTCTCCTCTGAAACCACTGGGCCAATTGAAACCAAACTTTGCAGAGATGGTCCTTGGGAAATCCCCTTTCAGAATTATATCTGACAGTCCTGCCCTCTATCCAAGATGGCCACCATGGCCTCTCATTGGTCGAAAATGGGTAAATTTTCAAAAATCTTCTTCTTCAGAACCACTGAGCCAAATGGAACCAAACTTTGTACACATAGTCCTTGGATGGTCCTCTTTCAAAATGGTCCTCTTTCAAAACTGTATCCGACAAATCGGTTGGTCATCCAAGATGGCTACCATCACCGTTTATGCAAATTAGAAATAATTTAGCAGTAAATTCATTCAAAAATCTTCTTCTTCAGAACCACAGAGCTAAATTAAACCAAACTTTGTACATATAGTCCTTGGATGGTCCTCTTTCAAAAGTATATCCGACAAGTCGGTCCTTCATCCAAGATGGCCACCACCGTGGGACATAGTTTTACATAGAATCCTATGGGAAAATGAAAAAAATCTTCTACTCTGAAACCATAAAGCCAATTTAAACCAAATGTGACAGGGATGGTCCTTGAATGGTCCACATTCTAAATTGGGTCCATTGACCCCGACCTCCATCCAAGATGGCTGCCGCCGTGGGACATAGTTTAACA
>JAOXYI010146196.1:0-11616 GCA_028566495.1 Lithophaga antillarum | reverse complement strand
TCAGGTAAGTAATGGGTAAACTGACCATATACCTGAAACATGAAGGAGAAATCGATCAAGAATGAAACACGACTACAAGAACGACAGTGCTTTGATTTAATAAGTTTTGCCAAAAATAGATTTATCACTGTTTTTGTCGGATTATTAACTACTTCGACGAAATGATAGTTTTTTTTTTTCAATTTACTGATCATGGTAATTTGTCTGGTATCTTCAGTTTTATTATTTTCAGTCAACGATTTTCTGAATCTAATTTTAATTTAATTCAGTTCAATCAAAACTTTACTGCTGTCAAACTTATACAAGTTTGTGACAAAATAAATATAAACACTCAAAAAATTACATTTTACAAAGACAAATAATACCCTAGAAATGTAAGGCAGTAAAAATCTTAGTCCCCTATCCTCAGTTTTAAAAACTGTAGTATACAGGCCACTGTAGTCTTACGGGCTACAAGGACTTGTTACTAGATCTTTTGGGTTATTTTTTCTTATCCGCAGGAGCGAAAGCCCTTGGATTGTATGGCTCCTATGGATAGATCCCATCCACCCCCAACCCCCACTCGTAAAAAAAAAAAAAAGATCTAGGGACAAGCCCATGCTTCAATTTTCAGAATTAATTTTAATTGTGAGCTGTTTCATTTTCATAGCCTGCCTACTAAAAACTCGGTGTATTTTTAAGTGCGAGTTTATTCGGTGTCTTTGTACGATCCTCTTTTGTCGTTTACTCATGGTCACATGTGGCGTCTGTTGAATATTATTACTGTGCTACTCCTTAAAACTGGACGTAAATTTCAAGTTTATTATTTTCGGGTATTATTTGTTTTAATCATAATTTAAAAAAATAACTATTACTTATATCGGGGCTTTCACATTCTAAATCTAGCCGCTTATTTAATAAATTGTTCTTACGTTATCTGTAAATAGATAAACGCTTAACATTTACACATGTTTGTGTAATATTTTATTAAATAACATTCTACTTTGTAACCGAGGGCATTGAATGAAATATGATATTTGTATAAACTCAACGGGAAAACCTTACTTGTTAATAAAATTATAGACGCGGTGCAAATGAAATTGTTTTTAGATTGATGTAAAGCCCGACAGTATCAAAAGAAATTTATCGACATTTTTAAATAAACGCTTGTATTTTCCCATAGTTTCTTTTCTAATGTTTACACTCTTTGTAAAATATCCCCGTTTGAACCTCTCACATGACCTTATTAACCGACAAAGGGGAAAAACCAGATGGGAAATCCCCTTCGAAACTTCCTCGATTGATTAAATGACACGCAAAAGGTGACTGATCGAAATCTCTTGGATTTTCCAGAGTATTGTTCGTTTGAATATTATAAAGGATTTTCACTGTGTAATTCCAGTTTTGAACAGAATTTAACGCGAGATAGTTCAGTTTTCGTCATACTTTAGTAAATTCGTCAGTTTGATAAGAAGTGCAAAAGTAATCCGACATTTTGAATATTAATTTAACGAAAAAAGTATGGATGCTCATTGTCGCCATAAAGTGGGAGATATAGAGACTGATGGTGAACAATTGAAACTTCAAACTTTAGACTGTGAAAGATTTGATTCGGCTTATTCGTCATACAGTTCCGTAAATTCATCAACATCATTGCAGGGATTTAAAAGTGATATAGAACTGAGAAAGGAAATCACACAAATGTCAAAAACAGCACATTCTTGTGACTCTATTAATCCTAAAGACAGTGGTGTAGGATTAGACTCAGTTGATAGTGCAATTGGACAATCTGTTGAAATTGAAGAAGACATTACATGTGAGAATGTTGCACAAAATGAAATTAAACCCGAGATTTCTGACATTTCTAACCAGTTGGGACGTATGAACATAGAAAATGAGGATTCTTTCAGTTCTGTTGGATCAACCGGTTCAGTTGATTCAAATAGAGTAACGCCAGAGGCTATGGTTGTTTACGGAAAAGATGAAGATGGTGACACTTTGCTGAATGTTGCAATTTTAGAGAGACAAACTTCGTTAGTTATGGAATTCATTAAACTTGCACCAGGATGTATTTGGTTGGATATTCAGAACAATGATATGTGGCAGACACCATTGCATTTGGCAGTTTTAACGAATCAGGTGGCTATTGCAAGGCGATTGATGGTTGGAGGTGCTGATCTTGAAATGCAAGATTGTAATGGTGATACACCCCTGCATGTGGCATGTCGTGTTGGGGATGTAGACATGGTCACAACTTTATTATCACCTATTCAGTTGAGTGAGACAGGACAGAATGAATACAGAATTCCATTCAGAAAAGTACCGCAGAACCTTGAAATCAGAAATTCCAATGGATATACGTGCTTACATGAGGCAGCTCTCAATGGACATTTGAACATTGTTAAAGTACTCATTTCACAAGGAGCAAAAGTAAATACGAGGGAATGCAAATGTGGTGCAACTGTGCTTCATATGGCCATCGATAGAGGCAATTCGGAGATGGTTAGTTACCTTCTGTCACGAAAAGACACAAACATTGACAATAAATTGTACAATGGTACAACTCCAATGCTGTTGGCTCATTATCGAAAAAATTCCGAAATTCTTGAAAAACTAAAACGGGCAGGTGCATCTTTTGGATGTTTAATTTTGACTGGAAGTCCAAATTCAAGCGAAGAGGATGATATGTAAACTGTAAATAATTTGATAATTTTTTTTTCTTTAATACGTCTCAGGAATTATAAATTGACGAGGTTGTTTTACTGCTGACAAAAATAAACTTCACATAAACTGTATTTATTTTTATTAAATAGTCGGACTGACTGTTCCGTCTCTTTCAGAATGATTGGAAGGGTTATGTCTGTGTAGATACATGTAGAGTATTCTTCTAGTATTAAATATTTGATATGATACATATTGTAATGTTTTCTTTATTACCTGTGCTAAATATGCAGTAGATGTCCAGTTCATTATATATAAATGGTATGGCAATATGTGCGTCCCGATTGGCCAAATTAACTCTTAAGCTAAATATTTTGTACACCAGGTATATGGCATAACATTGTCTGTTGTAGTAAAGTCAGATTGTACACCTATTTGTGTCATGTTTTCTTGTTGCATGCTAAAATTAAAATTACTGTGTTTGTTCTGTCAGAGTCATTTTCCCACAATGCAGAAATACAGCTGAGTTAAAAGCTACATGTATTTGATTACAATATTCTGAATTACCTATACTTCTTTTATATTCTGAAATGGATAACATTCACTTGATTCAAAAGAAATAATAGTTGTAATCGGTGGTGTACAAAATGTTTAATGGAGCCAGCTGATACATGTTTCAACCTGAGTCCTCACTCCTGATGAAAATATCAACACACCCCCCTCCACCCTAAAAGAAAGAAGTACTAGTTACTGGTTCATGTTGATCATATCATGGATGTATTATATTGTCAGTATATACTTCCATGATCCTATATACTTCTGCAACCATGACAAGGACAAAAATAAGCAGGCGCCCAGTGCCTCTAAACATTTTAGGCACTAGCCCAGACTCAACTGAAATTCTGAGTTTTGGACATTAGCATTTTAGTACAATTTATTGTGGTCAGTGGATGAGAGTACAGTTGCACTGTATGTGTATTGATTTCTTCTCTATTCCATCATGGTATGTAGACAATGCGCCCACATGGATGTAAACATTCCATTTTATCAGTGTAAAAAAACTTCATCATAAAGTAACTTTATGAAAAAATCACTTTGTGTGATGTTTGTGTATTTAGTTGCAGCAACAAGTCTCTAGTCTAAATAAATGATGTGTTAGCTGCATAACCCTACTGGTAAATGCCTGTATGTGTTATATTGAAACGTGGCGGTGACGTATCAGTAACACAGGCCGTTTAAGTTCCCGGAGTTAAATGAAGTGTATTAAAAATATAAATAGTGCAGACATGATTATTGACGGATCCAGAGGGGAATTGGAACCCCTCTTTTCGGAAAATTTGCCAGAAAAAATAGGTAAAAAACGGTCAATTTTTGGAGGTGGACACCCCTTTAATAACGAAAATCTGGGTGGAACTCCCTCTCAAACTTCTATGGATCAGAGCCTGGAGATTCTTCTTTCTGCATTCTTATTATAACTTGTTAACGTTATTTCATTGGGATGATAGGAATCTTGATAGCGTTGATGAGACAAGGTGGAGGGGTGTCACGTGTAGCTCCCCTCTCTACCTTTGGGTAAAAACCCGACAGAACTCCCTGTTTAATGTATTGCATTCTAGACGTCCGTTTCAATATCCGAAAAGGCAGGTCAAATTAAAAATATTTTTCCATTCAACTCCACATCTCCGCGGGTCAAACTTCATTTGGAAGTTTTTTTTATATAACAACTGAAGCCAAATGTAGGCTCGAAAGTGAATAGATATCTTTTTTGTCAAAAAAACGGAATGATTTTTAACAAGTTACAAAAAAGCTTTCTCTAACCGGAAAATATCTGTTTAACATGCTGTAGCTTGACTCTCTATGTACACACATTTTTTGCCCCACACTGAACCATTAATCTCTGAACATTTAGTGGCAGAAGCATATTTACATGTAATATTTTTTTAGTTGACGTTTCATTGGTAGTGAAGGGTAACGATCTGCCCCTCTACCATTTACGGTTCATTTTTTCAGTCTTGGAAACGTCATTTATTCGGGTAAAAACAAAATCTAGTTCACAAAAAGGCTTTAAAAATCATCTATAACAGCACTGGACAGTCGGGTATTTCCCCTTGTGTAAGTCTGATATTTTACTCGATAAGGCCCTCATGGGGAGAAAGCCATTAAACCGACAGTTCGAAATACTTGCTTTCTTTTTAGTTCTGTCGCGGAACATCTGACCAAGCGACATATACCCAAGACAGTGATAGATCCAACTGGGATTCGACTTGTCTGATGTCTCACAAAATACACACCTCTTACTAAGCAAAGGGATGTTTCGACTTAATTGAGCGGATATTTCATTGTTAATACACTGTAATGAATGACCAATCTTGAAAGAATTTCAAGCACTACGGAAACCGTTTGACAGGAAATGTTTTCAACGTTAAATAGTTGTTTTTTTAATTAAGCTGCATGTTTGCACACACGGACATAGAAACAGGAATAACAAAAAATAACGGGATTCCCTTTTAATACATCTTTAGTAACATCTGTACTGTTATTTTTTATTTATTCTGGAGAAACCAAGCCATTCGTTATGTGAATACGCTGGAAAACACATCAAAGAAGATTTTTTAACTTTGGATTAACTGTTTCATCAAATTATTATGCTTTCTCTTGAAGCTGGGTTTTACCTCAGTTTTAATTTTGTAGAATTACCAGAAAGGAAATATGTAGGCTGCATTTCTGGAATTAAAAATGTTAGTTAGTTAATCAAATTACCAACATTAAATTTGATATGTCCTTCAAAATTCTTGGCAAATGCATCATTCTTAATGACGCTTTGCGTTTCTTGGAGAGGGAATGCGCAATGGAAGGGGATGAATTAGATCTACCTGGATTTTCTGTAGTTCTTCTGACTTGACACCTTCAGCAATTTATGACATCGTGTTGCTATGATTAATTTAAAGGAGCTGGTTTTTTTTGTGGACAGCCATTTCCTCTGTTTTAACTTAGGTCTCTTATGACATTTCAGGACAGGGTTGCTTGTCGAATACAGGTCGGGGTTCTGGTTACTACCGCTGCTTCTGAAACAGGTTCCAGACAGAACAAATTGTTAAAGTTGTTTAGAACTAAGGTTTTACTTGTTTTGAACACTGAAAATCTGATTGTATTTCTCAGGATCCTGACTCTTATTATTAAGAACAAAAACCCAATTCTGGACAAATGGTAACGTCTGGGATTGTAAATCTTTCTGATATGAAATCAGAGGTAAAGGGGCTTCTAACATTATTTTGTGTTCATTGACAAGCAAATCACGCCGACTTTCATTATGAGGTATATGTTCCGAAACTTTTTTTGTTGTCGACTTTAGGATACCACATTAAGCTCACGAGTGAGAAGCCCTCATATGTATTGGAAACAAAAACCAAAAGTTTTTTAAATGTAAACGTTGGAGTCTCACTCATCGAGATTTTCTTGTTTGAAAAATAACGGGAAAAAATGCACATACTTATTTTATAAAAAAAAAACCCTTATATTGAGATCAGATCAGGTCTGTATTTCAGCTTCAAATTGTCCTGAACATTTGTATGTTGAACACAACTATTTTCATCAGTAAATGTATAAAAATTACGCACCCCATCCTCTGGCGAAAATTGTACGCAGGTTTTTGCATGTAATTGATCAAAACATGGATTTCTGTTAATCTGAAAGCAGGTCAATTATTGATCGATCTTCTTTTGTCATGTAAAAAATAATATGACAACATCCGCAGTATCTCTTAAAAAAAGTCAATTAAGCTAAAAATATTTTCTTAATAGCTTAATAATAGAGAGAGAATGGTTATTTTAGAATAGAATATCAGAATTTCAAATCTAAACATAACTAAGGGCGTCAGGATTGACAATTTACATGGTTTATTTTGGAATCTATGTTTCTTATCAATTTGATTTATTGGAAAACGTTTGTAAAATCGGAACAATTCATCAAAATGTGGGAATTATTCATCATTTTGGAAATTCCGAAAACAGCCTTCAAATTTCACTTTTGTACAAAAGCATATTCTTTGCATGTGTTAGACTTTAAACTATGCTTCTGGCTGATAGCCGACGTATGACTGTGACATCTGTATTTTAAATCGTACCATATCATAAACATACACTTATGTATGTCTGCAGTATGAGGGGCCTAATGGGAGATCTCATCACGAGTTACGCAAAAAAGATACCAGTTACGAAGATCTGTAAGCAAAGTTTTCCCATTAACGGAAACCTTGCAGCTGATCCATGATTATTTAAAAAATCAAGATTCATGTTGACAATCTGTGAACGTTTCACGAAATATATTATTGCACTTTCACAAAGAACGACAACAACCCGTTTTGCCCGAAGTTATGATCGAATTGTACGGACAGTGCCTTTTTTTTTAATTTTTTTAATGCAGTACAAAAGATGAATTTTAAAGATTTGATTTAGTATAAAGTGAGGTAAAAACGCAAGTCCATTTAATTTTTTCCTCAAAATTGTGACTACTGCACTTTTTCAGAATATTTATATAGAAAGAGGCTCGTATCCACACAAAGATGAAACCATGATCATCACTATAAGGCCTCGTCTTATTGTTGGGTTGTCCACACATATATATAGGTATTAGCTGTACCTGTACTGTTCACCTTGGATTAGGGCTAAATGCTGTAATAAATATTTGGATTTCGTTAAGTTTCCAGACTTTGTGTTTTGCATTACTATAATGTGATGTTGATTGTCGAAATGTACATCAAATGCATTCAACAATTGTATTTCTTTCCTTTTATTTAAATTTCCAAGTTGCCAGAGAAGAAAATATTTTTCTGCTGCGATCTATTATTCAGTTTTTCAGCTTGTATTAAACTATTTATTGCATAATGGATTGTTTTAAAGAAATTTATTGGTTTAGATGCAATCACCTGACATTCTGTTAATATTCAGATTGTTTTGATATAATTTGATTAAAACTCATATTGATTCGGTTTCACTTTCACTTCAGAAAACACAGGTTCTTAAAATAGTTTTCAAGGTGAAAGTGAAACCGAGTTTTAATCAAATTATATCAAAACAATGTATATTATTACGTAATAAAAAAAAGAATTATAGTCTTCTGTAGAAGTCAATATTGGTTTCTTTGGTCCATTAAACCTCATATCAACTTCTACGAAAGACTATAATTGTTTAATTACGATAACGGTGCTTAAATACAAGGTAAGTTGTTACTGGTATGGCGAAAAATCTGCCGTGAAGATCCTTTTCTGTTGTTTGATTTGTTAGATCCCGCCAAAACAAAAAACAAAACAAAAAAACAATGTTATTGCCTTTTGCTTAAATAAGGGGTTAAAATAGGCAAATTTTCGATGTTAAAAATCGAATGACAGCGTGTCATATTTTACATACTGGACACGAGAGAGAATGGTGATGAATTTAAGTTCTCAGTCATTACGCATTAATAACAAAAGAATAAGTTTTATACTTTAATAAAAAAGTAAGGTTGCAATATATCATATAACTCGTATTGACTGGTACAGTGTACAGTAAGTGGTGATGAATGAAAATAACCTTTAGATCTCTGCCCTTACTTCATATTAAGACATAAGTGACAAAAAGGGGGATGACGAATCTCAGAGCTGATTAATAAAAAGGTCCTAAAGTCTATTTGTGTATCTATAAGTAATGGATTTTCGGTTCGCATTCATGTATTTCTGTTTCATTTTCAAAAATATTTTTACTGCGTAAAAACAAGACTAATACCTAAATAAATCCTCTTTCTGTTTTAAATTAGATTATGCCATTTTCGAGAAAACTAGGTTTTTCTTCATTACATCTCAATGGCAAGTATTTTATCCGCGATTTAAATGGCTCAGTGGAACGGTCTAAAAATGGGTATGCCAAGGGCGCACCTGTTGAAATCATTCAACCATAGATCTCCTTACCTTCAATGTTAAATTTAAGGGCGATTCAAGTGCACCGAGTATCTGGAACCAAATACACCGTCGATAATTCAACCTAACACCAATTTCATTAGATTTGTCTAGGAGATTGTTATTTCTCCATACGAGATAAAAATGCATTTTCATACTGTACAGTGTCCAAACTATACAATAAAAACAAAAACATGTTTAGACAAAAAATTAGGTATAACAGTATAGAATCTATTTTCCAAATTTGGAAATTATACCATGAATTGATGAGAAATGAGAAAAGGTTTTTCATTATTTATAGCATCACAAACAGACTTTAATGAAATATATTGAAAAACAATTCGGCGGGGATAATTGGCAATCTGGTCTGTCGTTGGCAGTCGATTATGTCATTGTAAAGAATGAAAATACTATTATAATAGGTGGAGAATATTGCTCATATCCTGCTTTTCGACATTTGGTTGAGAGTTCTACTCGAAAACCTTTTTAACTGTATCAGCATTATATATATATACTCTTACTGATAATTATTGAGTATTGAGAGAGAAGTTTAGATTTCGTACATGCAATTTTAAAGTTCTAACTGAGAAAAAATGTTTCATTCAATTTGTTCTTCTATATTAGAATCTTTTGTATATTTCATGTCAAAGGACTAATTCTACATTTTATATAGTATATGGGCAAAACACCAGACAAATGATTGACTTTATGAATGAATTATGTCTCTACGAATTGCATGTTTGATAAAGGCAATAATATGTTAAAATGCAATCGTGGAACACAGGTGATTGCAATCGGGAAAATGAGGTTTGTTATGCAAGCCGGTTATGGCCATTTTCGTGTTGTCGTCTCTTCGTGTTTTCGCTTAACCATTTTACAAGGCAAAAACAAAAAAAAAAATAAGAAAAAAACGCGAGAAACATGAAGCGAAACTACGACAAATCAAACGCGAAAACGCGGAAAAGACTTCTTTTTGTCATGTCTTCGTGTCTTCATGTTGTCGTGTCTTCGCATCGGAAGTAGAATAGTGTAGACATGCATAGAATAGTTATTTTGTATGGAAACTGATCGTTGCCATAACCTCTGATTTCTTATTTCTTAGATCTTTCATTTATAAAGTTTAAAAGCAATATATATTATGTATTATCTGTAGTAAAACTCCAGGAATAAGAAAGTAATAAATGTTATTCTTACTCAAAAGAAAAAGTCATTCATTATGCGCTGGTCTCTCTCGGTTTTCACAATAAAAAAAAATCAAAAGTGAAAGTAAAATAAATAATTTCTAAATTTTTCTTTCTAAAAATGTATTCGTAAAATGACGTTCCATTGTCAGATTTGGTCCATCCCGTTTTAATTTATCGCAGGGAGTATGTAAATTTCGTTTACGCTTACACGAAATAGTAATGACATCTATTTTAACACAAGACTGCTGAATGATCAAAGCGGGGGACCTCCGATCCATGCAATGCCGGATTGAATACCGGAAGAGGCATTCTTCGTTTCTATATTTTTATTCATATTTTATTCTTACTTCAGTGAATTCCAAATTATTAGAAATAAGAAGAAAATAATAACGATATGAAAATTTGGAAACCGTTTGTGTAGTGCAAATGAACAATTTACAGTATAGCGAATACTGGGTTAACCCCATTCCGGCGGTTTTAAATGTTACAGGCATTTTTTTTACTACCAATCATATGAATATCAAGTAAAAAATAACGGAAAATGAACATCATGCTTTGAACTTTATAACCATATAAAAAATGAGGTGAACTTCAAAACAATTACCATCGTTACTTATTAGAGGAACAAGTGCCATCCATCGACGCCATCTTGGACTTCAGTAACCTCTTCTGGTGCAGTATAAATATTTCACTTACGTAACATAGAAAGGGATACATTGACAAAATTTTGTAAGAAAATTATTCCTTATATCTTAGGGATTTAATAAAGTGTAAATTACCAAAAGTTAACTAGAAACACAACAAAGAACAAAAACTTAACATGAGATTATAAATTCCCTTAACAGTAAACTATTTGACGCTCTGTTGACTCATTAACAAAAATTGAAGATTTTCCATTTACTGAAATAGCGTTCTGTCTCTGATAGTGCTCTCTGGAATGCCATAGTTCCTTGCTGCCTGGTAGACGGATATTCCTTTTTCAACCTCTTCATAGGCACTTATCATGACATTTGGATTATAATATTTCTTTTTCACTTTTGGAGCTTCCTTAAAATAGATGTTCTTCATTTATTTTCAGGATTTACCTTTTTTGTAATTTTAATTTGAATAGTGGCCTATTTATCATTATTATTAGTTATTATTTTTCCCTACATCTGCCACATTTATTTTTGTATGTTTAACATATCACCCATATTGCCGTAGAAATATTAGATGCTAACAAAAAACGTTTTTTATATATACCTTATGGGATTCCCTTTAGAGCCTCATTATCACTTTTTCTTCGAATATGATTTTAAAAAATGTAACAAAGTTTACGTTTTACAAGGTCTTTTATTCTAAAACGTATTTGTGAAATTTTTTTTTTTTATCTTTTGTGTGACATTTATTGCAAATAATTTCATAAAATTCCCTCATAATAGATGGTACATGTAGATCAAATAACAACACTTTGTGTGAAACTTGCTTTTCATACATTTTGATATCGTTAGATACGCATAATAGGAAGTGATAATATTGTTGGATACAGTTTACAGTACTTGGAAACTTCAACATTCCAAATTGACCGCAGACTGAGCGCAAGGTGGTCGCAACCCGAAAGCATATTGATCGCATACTGAGCGCAGGTTGATCGCACAATGAATGCAACCTGATCGCAATCAAATGAGCGTTGCCCTGGGCTCATTGTTCGGTGACATGAGTGCATTCATTATTCGTTGCGATCAACTAGTTCAGCGAATCGTATTTTATGTGCAACAATGAAAATATATCACGTTCTATTATTTGAAACTGTTTAAATTAAAGATATTTATTTTTTTTACTTACGGGAAACAAATATTTATTAATTTACCACTGCTACATTAT
>JAOXYI010146085.1:0-11617 GCA_028566495.1 Lithophaga antillarum | reverse complement strand
AAAAAATTGCAAAAATGTTGATTTTTTGCAAACTGCTGAACAAATCTTCCTGAAACTTCAGAATAATATTTCTAAGGTTGCCAAGATGTGCATAAAGGCTTTTATTTCCATTCGACCAGTTCAAGATGGCTGTTTGTTGCCATGGAAACAAATAAATTGAAATTTTTTGGAAATTTTGAGATTTCTTATCCAAACTTGACAAGAATGTTATTTAGGGTGTAGAAAAGTATTAAGGTTTTGAAGTTGTTAAAATGACTGCTGTTACTATGGTAACAAGGACATCGAGCTGTAAAAATAACAAATATGCCAATTCCACAACAACTATTGACTGGTTATTATGAAATTTGTTAGGAATATTCCAAATGTCATGAAACTTCACGAGACTGTCATATAGGATTTCTAGAGATGCATAAAGGGTTGGAAGTTTTCCAAATGACTGCTGTTTCCATGGTGACCAGAAGATAAGAGTGAACAGATATGTTGATTTCACTACACCAATTTTTGGTTAAAATAGGTCTTAGGAGTTCGCCTTTCAGAGTTTTAGCTTGAAGTTTCCAAAATGGCTGCTGCCATATAAACCAAAATAATTTGAAAATACAAAAATAAAAATACTGATTTATTGTAAATGCACCAAACTAATACGTATAAAACATCAGAGAAACATTCCTAAAGATGTCTAGACGTACATATAGGCTTTTGTTTGGATATAACCAATTCAAGATAACTATTGTTGCCAAAAACAAAAACAAAATTCAAAAGATGCTTAGAGGCAAGGGTATCTTCCTGTGATCGAAAGATCACCTTCCTTTAGTTCCCACTGGTGCTTTGGAATACGACACTGGTCTCTCGTTATAGTTTGGTAATGGTTTGAAATACATCTTTTGGTTTTTCAGCAGGCAGTTTGCTTACATAAGCTTCAAAGATCTTAACTGGACATGTCTCTGGAAGCGTTTTATTTTCAAAAGCCGTAGCAGAATCCGGTTCGATGTTGCGATACTCAAGTCTACCACGATATGTCTTAGAAAGCGTTTTGCAATAAGTCAAAACCCTTTCACCGTCACTTGTATTCTCTAATCGAAAATTTTCCAGTAAAAAATCCCGGTGTTCCTACGCACCCTATAACCCAAAGTTGATTCCAGTTGTCCAAAAAACTGTATGTTGTAAAGTTTCAAGGTCCTGACATCCAAGTAATCCCTTTTTCCACAATGTATCCTCTACCTCATCCGAAATAGCTTCTGCCTTTCTTTTGAAGAGTCCAACGCCCTTCTGAACCTTTTCTCTCATTGTATTACTGACCACGTTTCTAATTGTTACAAATTTAGGATCTGACAGTAATGCAACGTGTCTGCCATTCATCTCATAATATTTCTGCAACGAAGCTACAATTGAAAACACAGTGTCTGCTTTGTATTCCCCTGAATCCTTTCGCCTAACAGACATGATGAATTTTGGAAACAAAGACAAAATGTCGTCATCACTCAGGGAAAGTAGATCTTTTGCCAAAAGTTGTCGTTCGTTTTCGTGTACGAATTCTTGACTACTCTCTCGCCAGGAGTTATACAGATTTTTAGCCCATTCTGCTTTTTCTCTAGTATTCAATGGTACAAATGGTTTTGACTGAGCTTCTGCAGCTTCTGTACTAATCAGTCTAAATCTGCTTTCCTCTGCATTTTTGTCTGAAAATAACATTAGTATTCTTAATTTTTTGCTTGTTCTCATACATGCACATGACTGCGGAAGCTTATTAGCGCGACAGAAAATTCTTTTGTGTTATTAAGAAATTACGTTGAGTTATTACATAGTGTTTGCGTTATTACGAGAACTCATTGTGTTATTAAGATAATTTGCATTATTACGAGAAACTTGGCGGCCTTACGGGATCATGTTTCTTATTACAAGAAAAAATTGTGTAATTACGAGATAGTTTGAATTATTACGAGATAATTTTGCATTATTAACAATCATGTTTGCGTTATAACGCAAGTATCATTTCGTAATAACGCAAAATTATCTCGCAATAACGCAAACTGTTTTGTAATAACAACATTTTCTCATAATAATACAAAAACATCATCCAATAATGACGCAAAGTTCTCTCGTAATAAAGCAAACGTTATCTCGTAATAACGCAGAATTATCTATTAATAATGCAAAGTTATTTTGTAATAACGCAAACTATCTCGTAATAACACAATCATTATCTTGTAATAACGCACTTTTTTTCAGTGCTTCCGTACATAACATCTCCTTAGTATAAATTCTATTAACATCAGATATCTTTAATGGAACTGCATGCTGACGGAATGAAATTAGTCAAGAAGGTTCAGATCAGTGTTCTAGGAGCAGACTGCGATATTTCTATTTCCAGTACCAGTATTAATCTCGAATTTTAAGCAGAACTTTAACTATATTTGCGAAAGGCGATCTTCATGCATCATTTCTGTCAAAAGTGGTTTCATTTGGCAGTTTATGGACAGACAGTAGACGTCAATTGATGATACATAATAGTTCTTTTTTAAATAAGTTTTATCTTAAAGGAAGGACATTAATATGTTAACTTCTTTGTCTTTAGCAGCACTCCAGGTCAACTGAGCTTAATTGAAAAAGAAGCTACAGGGAAGTGTACGCAAGCAGACTAGTTTTGACTATATGAGTTAGCAACGGTAGTCATCTGGTATTGAAGAAATAATATTGATGGATATGTTTATGTTTATTCACACGGCTTTTGGCAAGGTGAGATAAGGACACAACCATTTATTACTTAGAGTTCAAGAGGGATATGATCAGGAAAGACTATCTAATATCATATCCATCGTCAACAAGTCATGGTGAGATTTGTTAACCAGTTGCATGAATAACAAAAAGGGGAAAAATTACACGTTTTCAATAAATACATCACGGTTTGCTTTTATTTTGAAAGGAGAACATTGGCTTAGATAGAGGGAATGCAAAGAGTGTGTCGCAGAACATTGTTTTCGCTTTAGAAATGTGCTAATTGTGATGTCGTTTCATAGCAAAAAATATCGTTCTCTGTAAATTCACACCCAAATTAAAATCTGTAAAGAGTTAAATTATTTGATGAGATGAAGTAATTAATCTCACTTAACATGACAATCAATGTTAAATTATTCATGTTCAGATCCTAAAAGCCCTTCTCAGCTCTCCGAAACTGTAACAATTGATCCATAAAAGAACTGTCAATACAGGTCAGTTGTTTATGACCAGGATCAATAAACAGTAAAAAGAACTTGTCACGTGTTAAGTGAGAGCGTATAGACCTTTGGCCTATATGGGATTGAGTGAAATGGTTTAAATTTATCATGGGTTTTCATTCTGAAACAGGAGAAAATGTCCTTCGGTGAGTGTTAATACTAATTACTGAAAAATTACTGATTTTTTAATTTAAACTTGCAAAAAATTGCTTTTTTGTACGTATATGATATTCCATCATGTGTTTAGCAAAATAACCTTCAAGAATTTTTCAACGAATAAAGGTACATGTACTTGCTTATTTTGAAAACTGGGTCCAATAGTAAAATTCATCAAAAATTTATATAATGCAAAGTAAATGTAAAAGACTTGAATTGAATGAATTGTTCTAGGTGAAGGATCGTTTAGCTGGTCGATCTAAAATGTAAGACACAGACCATTCAGGGAGGATGGGTGGAGGAATGGGGCTTAATTCCAGGTTTAGTATTTCTCAGCTATATCTTGACGACCAAGTTTGATTGGTTGAGCAACACCGGAATATCCCGAGAAAACCATCGATCTTGGGCAAATAACTGGTAAACTTTTAGGTTACATAAGGTGCGAGTCGAGTGGACCCTCTTTTTAGTGATTGCACCAAGTCAGGCGCGAACTTTCATTAGAGGTAATAGGCCGCATTACTTTGTACATATAGATATGACGAAGTACCCAACCACTTCTCCACCGAGGCCTTTTTCAGACAAGAGGGGCGTGAAATTTAATATGGAGCCAAGATCCTTATTCATTCTCTGCGCGAAACCTATTTCGATTTTTAGACACCTGCTGAAGTGTTGATGCATTCACTTCTACGACTAATAAATCATATATTAAATGAAAGTTTTGTTAAAATAATTAAAACAGTCTGTTGAGTAAATCGAGCATACATCATAGTAACATACAAGTAATGCTGGACCTGTGCCGCAAGTGAAGATTTTTCTTCAATAAATTACGAGAAATGTTAGTGATATTGAAACATTATACGGAAGTTTATATCAGATTTCATTCCTGGTGGAGCTTTCAGTCGTAATGTAACCAATAAGCATTCAAGAAACTTTGATGTTTTCAACACCCCTTGTTTTTCTAAATCGCCATGAAACTGTGTACTTGTCAGTTTCAGGGTTATTGTGCTGAGCTGTCAAGAGTAATATAACAAAACTGTGTTAGCAGATGTATGTAATGCAATAGATGTATGTCGTTTAAACATAGTTTGTTTATAATCTAGGCTATCAAGATATTGATGTCAGAGTTTTGTTTCAACATAGCTGATAAATGACTTAGGTATAAGTTTAATACACCGCTTGTATCTGTCAATGTCTCAGGCTCCGCCTTCGACATTGACCGACACAAGCAGCGTATTGTACACTTACTTTTTGTCCGTTTCTCATTGCCTGCCCCATGAAGTTCAACATGTATGCCGTCTAAGTTAATATGTAAATAGACACGAGGTTTAGTTTTAAAAAATTGTTATTTTCGAAATGAAAACAGTAAAACAACAGATTTTTAACGGCCTAAATATTGTTAAATACATTCTGTAGTCGTTTTTTTAAATTAATTAAAAAATACGCAAGTCTCAGTTTTATTAAACGTACTTTTATTTATGATACAGTAACAAAATAATAAAAAAAAATACGCATACATTAGACCAGTTTAAACGCTTAAACCAGAAAGTTTAAATGCAAACTCGCATATGCAAATATAAAATTTTATGTTAATATAAGATTTGAATGTAGCTGTTGTGAATTGTTTATAAGAAAGGCGGTGATGAGGCAAAACAATTGGCCTTTATTGTCCTTCATTCTCTTAAAAAAATCGTTTAGATCTCATTATATTCTATAATGATGTAACCCAAATATGATGCTTGCAAGGGTAGTATAATTTAAGGTTCATGTGAACTGTAATTAAGGTGCGCTCGATTAGTTACTTTCCTATTTTGCCTGACTGTTTTCAAAAAATCTGTCAAAATCATTAAAATACTGTCAGTTTTTGCTATTTTAAAATATATATGAAGTTTGAGGCCATTCATGTTCCTTTTCGATACAAACCGCCCCTTTTCGGCACTTCTAGAGTTATTGACCTTGAATGTTGATATTTTGCAACAATGTTTAACTTCATTTATTTTTTTTCTAAATTAACTGTAACTGGTACCGCAAAGAGATGAAATTCTTAACTTGATATTGTGTGTTATAGTCTATTACAGATTTGTATTTGTACATATTTATTTATTTAAGAAATCAATTAAAAAAAACAACAAAGAAATGCGATATTCACCGAGGCCTGGTCGGTTGATGTACTAACCAACTTAATGTTTCTTTCGTTTAATTTTTAATTATCGTTTATTTCTATATTTAATTCTTTGGGAATCTATCAATCTGATGTACAGAGTGTGTGGTGAATACAACGTTATGTAATGGTTTATAGAGAAATGCCGTTATTTATTGGTTGCTGAGCCGGGTATACCAGCTTATGTATACGGCTAGAGACGTAGATATAAGTTCAATACGGCGGATCCTCTTACCTTGAGGTTTTTAGACGTAACTGGCCACCCGACACATGATTTTCCATAAAATACAGCGTTTTAATCGATAGTAAAAAGTTCCAACCTAAGAAATTTAAAAATCTAATATCCAAATACCACCAGCATCTCAGAACGTATGATAAAAGTAAACAAAGAATGACGGCCGTCATGGACACGGAACATTTTGGATCGCATTTTCGTTGTGTTATTTCTTACACAAAAAGACTATGCACCATTACATAATAGTTATTCAGGCTTTAGAAAGGGTATATAATGTCACATTCACGGTTTATGAATTATATTCATCCAGTGGATATAAAGCATAACAATCAGTCATATAATAAGATGTCATATTATTCTGGTATAAACATATGGTAGTATTAAATGTTCTATGATACATCAAAAAGGTAAAATTCATGCCAATGTATTCTTCAAAATATTCAATCCCTTTCTCTGATATCATTCTATTGTTTGTGGATTATTTTTTACGAATGCACTGCCTCCCGAGGGTAACGCGGGGTACAGAAATATGACCCAGGTTCTCCACCTTGCGGGGTACGACCACTCCTAAACGGAATGTCCGCCGCTTGTGCGGGATGATAAATACACAACCAACGTCCGTCGGATAGGGATGCAAAATCCGAGATCCCGTGTGGGAGAATGCCACGCTCTCTGCACGTTAAAGAACCCTTGTAACAGAGCTCTTCGCGAGTGGTCCTTGAGTGGCCAGTTGCAAGACTAAATTTCCCGTCCCTACCCACTGTATCCTCCTTCCCAGTGGCAGTCAAAATGTTCCGTCTAATGGTCTGTCCCATTCCCCGTTTAATTATTAGTATTGATTAACTTGTTCTCGTCCTGAATTTAGCTGAAATATTGCTCGCTAGATGTTAAACAACAATCAATTAATCAACGAATACACTGTTAACATGTTTGCATATCCTATGCGCCCACCAACTGTATTTCTTGGCATGTCCTTGTTATACTAAGCTTAAAAGTTTATTTCTGCTTTTGAAAGTCGTTATTAAATTCCATGCTTCCCTTTCTTCTATACACACGAATTCATTTTTAATATAAGTACCCACAGGATTCGAACCAATACTATTTACTCTCAACCTTATTTTTACAGCTTTAAATCAAACCACTAGACCAAAATCAGCGCTGATTGAAATAGTAAATTTAACGTATATGTATATATCATCATCGTCCGTTTTCAGTCTTATTATCAATTAACATTTTAAATAATCTATTATAGGAACGACATATTTTATGGATGTTAATATTACATACACGAGTCGACCTAAATGGCAATGATAATCAACCAGGCCTTCGTGATGAAAAATAAGGCGGGAGAGTCTATATACATTGTATAGATGATAACCATCAACTTTCCAAATCCTATTATAATATGAGGCAATATCAATGTTCTGATTGCTGGGTAAAGTACGAAACTATACTGAAAATTAACGGCATGACTTTCAAATTAGTTTTATGTGGTACATTTCAGCAATAGAGAATAAATGAAAAACTGTAGATGCGTCGTCTATTCTCCAGTACTACAAACATGAACATGATACTAATTATTGAATCTTAACTTAATTTAAGGTGGATCGCTACTTAAAATGAAATTCAACAGATTTGATTCAAAGTTACCCATCAAATTAGCTTTTTGTATACATATTAATATTTTAAATTAAAAAATGTGTGCTTTCGTGCTTTTTTCGAGCTATTCTGCCATGGAAGGTGGTAGCCAGTGCTGCTAGATTCTAAGGAAATATATAAGGGAAACCCCTTTTTAAAAACGCGTAAAAAATTAACCTCGCCATTTAGTAAAAATCCAGGAATATTAAAAGTAATGTTACACTTGTGTACCTGTGTATTTTGTAGTGGAACTTTTTCTAAATGATGCTAGTTTCCGATATATTCCGTATTTGCTTTCTGCATATTTGTGGCAGCTGAGTAGTTTCGTCACCGAATTTTTTTACTTGAGTTCGTGAAATGCATTTAGATCCTTTCGTTTGGTTGCTTGATTTATTTTCTATCGTGTATATTAAGTTATATGAAGTTTTCCCATGTCTAAAATTAATCTAAATAAAACATTGATTTATTTTATGTTCATTTCAGTGACTGATATTTCAGTTCGTTAATTTCATCAACTAATATGATGAAGTACATTACAAAAAGTACACCATCATGACCATAGCCGATCCTTCATATAACACATTCATTACATTTGTCATAATCAACTTAATTGTTTCAAAGACAAATAATGAAGTTCCTACATCGAAATTGCACATCTGGCCGTCAGGAGTGATATTTTTGTTTTTATTACCCAAATTTATTGCTAATAAAAGTGTTGGTGAAACTAGAAAGGATACTGACATGCGAAGTAAGTGTGTACACTTGTACATTTGTTGTACTTTAAGCATTGTTATGAGTGCCCTACTAGGAAAACTAAACATATTAGTACAGGAAGTCTTGAGGTTTATTGCTAAAGTGTGCCTGACTTTTACATCTGTTGAAGTACTGTTCTAAAATGTTATGCATGCAGTGAAACAGAGCTGAGAAATGAAAATAGTTCATTTTGTGTCAGAAGAATACATTATCACAGGATATCCAAGTTAAGTTGATGCACCGCATGCGCATTTCAACAAATTGTTTCGTCTGTGGTGCTCAAAACCAAAAAGTTTAAAATCCAAAGAAAATCAAATGTATAGCAAAATCAACTAAAATCACCAAAGTACAGCCAAAACTAGCAAAAGATACTTTTGCATGATGGAGATAACCTTAGTTTTAATATAATTTAAACGATTTTACTCACTGGAAATGACAAAGAATAACAATCGGGGACCCCTAAAAACAAACAGAAATTAAAAAAAAAAACCTTATAGGGGATTCATCCATTTCAAGAAAACGCAACGGAAGACATGTTCTGTATGAATTTAAACATCAGGATGACAAAAATTGAATATAAAACTGGTATAGATTAATAAAATTATTGAGCAAGACAGCTGCATAAAATCATTTAACAAGACAGGTAACTGGGTAGTGTACTTAACGATTACATTCGCTTAATTTTAACATGTTGGTGGATCACGGTCTTGAAAACTAGACATCTAAACGAAGATGGTAAGGCTAGCGTAACGTTATTGTTCAACTATCTTCCATCTGTTTACAGTTTATGTATCATTCGCATTTAACCATAGACCCGTTATCTCCGTTACTCTACGATATATTCGTGTAGCGGGAGTGGAATTATGGTGTGAAGAGAATGGTTTATATGGACGGTAAACGAAGAATTCAATTACAAACGGCTGTTTAATTCTGAAAGCACAAGAAGAAGAAAACAAACCTTTAACCAGATGATCTTTTAATACATCCAGTTTATTGGTTCAAGAATTATGGTGTGACGAGAATGGTTTATATGGACGGTAAACGAAGAATTCAATTACAAATGGCTGTTTAATTCTGAAATCACAAGAAGAAGAAAACAAACCTTTAACCAGATGATCTTTCAATACATCTAGTTTATTGGTTCAAATAATTTTTGGCGTCTATTAATATAAGATCTCGTTACAAGCAGAACATTATGCAAAACAATGTACCTGAAATGAAGCTTAAAATTCAGAAAATATGATGTCACCGTAAAACGACTTCAACCTTGCCATTTAGTACAAATCCAGGAATATAAAAAAGTCACGTTACTCTTGTGTGTGTATTTCGTAGTAGAACATTTTTCTAAATTATGTCAGTTTGATATTTTCCTTTCTTTCTTTTTTGACAGCTGAGTAATTTCGTTATCGAAAATTTTTAATTGAGGTTCGTGAAGTTCATTTAGATCCTTTCGTTTGATTGCTGCATTTATTTTTTATCATGTGTATTATATGAAGTTTTCCCATGTCTAAAATTAATTTAAATAAAACAACGATTTATTTGCATGTTTATTTCATTAACTGATATTTCAGTTTGTTAATTTCATCAACTAATACGATGAAGTACATTATAAAAAGTACACCATAACCGATCCTCCACGACCTATAAATTACATCTGTAATAATGAAAGCAATTGTTTCAAAGACCACTAATGAGGTTCCTATATCGAAATGGCACATTTGGCCATCAAAAGTGATATTTTTATTACCTCAATTTATTAATAATAAACGAATATTGGTAAAGCTAGAAAGAATACTGTCATGGGACGCAACTGTGTACATTTGTACTTTAAGCATTGCTATAAATGCCTTACTGGGAAAACTAAAGATATTAGTACAGGAAGTGTTAAGGTTTATATTGCTAAAGTGTGCGTGACTTTTACATCTGTTGATGTATTGTTCTAAAATGTAATACATCCAATGAAACAGAAGCTGAAAAATTAAAATGTTTTATTTTGTGTCAGACGAGGGCAAAGAGTAACAATCAAAGACCCTTAAAAACAAATAGAAATTTACAAAAAAAACCTTAGAGAAATTATGAATTTCAAGAAAACGCAACTGTACACATGTTTGCTATGAAAGTAAACATCAGGAGGACAAAAATTGAATACAACGCTAGTATAAAACAGTTGGAGAAAATCATTAAACAGTACAAGTTCACTGGGTAATGTACTTGACTTTAACATCTGCTCAAGGAGATCAATAACATATTGGTGGAAGACCGTCTTGAAAACCATAAATCTAAACTAAGATTGTAAGCATAGCATAAGCTTCGAGCATTAAGGTATAATTCAACACACTGTTGAGCATTTAGAAAACAGTCGATAATCTTTTAAATTACCATCCAGTCTCTCACCTTATTGACAGTGTTTGAAAATGAAACAGATGTCACAAGTCCGTATTGGAAAGGACACTCTTATTATTTACAATACGATTTGTTGTTATTTTTGGACTCGGTAATATCGATAAAGAGTTTGAAGGCACTTTGATATAAGACGGTCAGCGTTATTCAATGGAAGCAGACACCGCTAATAATGGTATTTTATGATATGATAGTAATAACTAGCAATTGTACTAGTTTGTAATTTAAGAATACTAATCAATCAATAATGATGGTTAAAAGAACTATAAATTTGGATAAAAAAAATGTTTGCTATGGCTGCACTGTTAGTTGATTGATATTCTGTTATGTCTTAGAGTAAGTGACTGCATTAGCTTTTTTGACTTCGGCAGTAACAGTTTTAGAATATATCATAGAATATGTGCTCCAGTCAGTAGTACTTACTACAAATCTACGCAGGTCCTACATTTTTGTACACAACAATTATCACGAACATCTTTAATGCAGAATATTTTTACTTCCGTGCATTTGACACTATTTTCACGTGTGTATGGGCAGCTTAATTGTTGAAATTTTTAATAAAGATAGAGCCTCATAAAAGGCAATTTTATAACTAAATCTCAAATTTCTGCAAATTGTACATGTAACCACTAAAAACTGACTGATTGCGAAAAAAATGATACGAAAGTGACTACTTATTTGGTAAAGAGTATCATATCTAACTAGCAGGTATTCCTTGTAATGGTTGGTTGTAATATTTGACAGTAATTGATATCATGTTACTATTCACACTCGGTGCTGGCATGACGAATAACATGAATACTCAGCGATTGAGACGTTCAGTGTTACCAAGTACCGCAAGTTGAATCATATACCATTGACGGTGAACGATTCCTCATACACGATATATAACTATTCCCTATTCCTTATATACCATTCAGCATTTAGATGAACTGTATCTGTACTATATTGTAGTAAATGTAAGACATAGGGAAGCAATCAAATAATTATGGTCAAAAGACGTGGTTTTTTTTTAATTATTATTACAAATTTATCATATCTAAGTTTGATAATGCATTACAGTCT
>JAOXYI010145976.1:0-11617 GCA_028566495.1 Lithophaga antillarum | reverse complement strand
TGAAAATTTACAATCAAAATGTATCATTTAAATCATGCCAGTGCCGAAGCACTGGCTACTGGGCGGATGATACCTTCCGGGACTGACAGTCCACCAGCAGTGGTATCAACCCAGTGGTAGTAAATAAACGTATGATACCGATTTCAATGCACACGACCTGTATTTCTGGAATAACCTTGAAGTTGCATCCAGACCCGTTAAGAATTGGAAAAGTTATTCAAATTAAAAAAAAACACTTTCGTCACAGTTAATGCCTATAACAATGGAGATAATGATCTCTCAGCAATATTCATCGCAGGCATACCAATAAAAGAAACAATTGAAATTTCAAAATGATTTAGTTCCTTGTGTGTGTGTGTCTCTCTCTCTCTCTCTTGAATTTTTTATTTTTGTTGTTTTGCTTTATCGTTGTTTTTTTCTTTTTCTTTTAATTTTTGAATATACATGGGTATGCTTAACGCTTGTTCATTTTTTTTATTTTAATGGAACGACGCCGATTTTCCAGTCATGCCAGTTATTTCATACATTTCTAGTAAATTGAAATGCAAAAGACAAAATGGAATTAAGCATATAAGAAAAATGCTCTTCCTTCCTACAAGCCAATATCTTATTTTTGTCTGTTACCTTAATTTTTAACATTCAAAACAATTGAACTACGTGTAAGATTGAAACCTAGCAGTCCAATGTATTCGTAAGTCTACTTTTGGTTGTTTTTTTTCTCGCATTCAATAACATTATAATCACATCTTAAAATGAGCGATTAACCCTTTAGCGTGCAAAAGGACATGTATATGTCCTTATCCCGTAATAGGCAACTGTAAATCCGTTGTTATAAAATAAGGAATATGGTTGCCAGAGTAACCAAATTAAGATTTTTATTGTTTGATGTTTGTTTTGCAACATTGAATTTTGCGACAAAAGAAAAGAGTAATTTTGTTATTGAAGCACATATAAACATGATCAAATCAATAAAAATGAACTCTCCCTGACAAAACCAAAAACAAAAAAACAAAAACAAAAGCAAAAAAAAAAAAAACAACGACAAAAAAAAAACAAAAAAACAAAAACAAAAAGAGCTGGACGGACTACAAAGGGTTTAATCGCCGGATGTACTCAGTAAAGGTCCTAAAGCTGTCGTATGACACCAGTAGAAGACCAATGGCCGATAAAAAATATCTCTGTCCGGACATAACAGGACACCACAAGTATAAACAAGGAAAAATGAGAGAAAAAAGAAAAAAAAATTCGAGAAAGTTGTTTATCGAAATATAAAAATAAAATCAAAATTAAATAATATGGTACCTTTCCTGTGTGTCTTGTCTTTCCACTAGTCAAATGTCAACCATGCACTTGCACGAGTCTACCATATAAGCTTTTATTAAATATATTCCCTAGTTTTTGTTTAGAAAACTTTGGCAATCGCGATCAATGGTTGCCGGTAAAATGGACCCGTTGATGGATTAACTAACAGGTAAAATTAAAAGTCTTGAAATGTATTCATTATCATATTATCGGAGATGCTTTGTATCTGCCGTTTTGTGGTAGTTACTCCCTTGACAATTTTGGACGATTTGTCTTGGAATTGAACATAAATCCTTGATTACTGTTCATCAAATCGTAAATGACTGACCTTAAGGTAGGTACAATCGTCTGCTGCTGTCTATCCAAATATCTTACAGTTCTAGTAATCAACTGCATATGAAAGGCTTTTGGTATCATTTTCATAATTGAAGAACAATGGGTAATAAAGTTTATTCAATTTCCTTTATTTTACCGTCTAACACACTCTGGAAGTTGGGAAACTTAAGGTTTTGTTCGTTAAAAGAATTTCAAGTCGTACCTCTTACAGTTGTCCCTGAGGAGTCTCCATACTGTTATGTACAATAATGTCAATGATTCTGTAGGACACTTTGTCCTCTAACCTACAATGTAATCGTTTTGATGAAAAAAAATGTGCTTTTTCTATTATATCTCAAAATATTTCAAATATGCTATGTATAGCAATAACTGTATATGTATGTATCAAAACATATATAGATTTTGTATTTGTATACAAAATAATTACAAAGTAAAATGAAATAAATAATGATAAATAATAACCAAACAAGGCAACGGTTTGAAAGTCGTGCACGACTATTTTTTATTTGTCGATCCAAAATATTCTACAACACTGACGTTTACTTAGCATAATTTCATTAAAAGCATTAACTTTCTTGATGTATATGTTTGTAGAATCTGTTTAAACATTGCCTGAAAAGCAAATTTATCTGTGTTTTATGCACAATTATTAAAAAAGATTAAATATCGACTAGTATTGAATCAAATGTTCATGTGATTGTGCATCCGCCCCTGTCGATGTTAATTGTCTTGAACTTTGAATCAGTTTGATGGTATGTCAGAACAAAAACAGCATTATTGCAAAAAACCGGAGACTTAGAAATGGAAAAAAGAAAAGAACAAAGTTCATCTTAAATTCTCATGTATAACATTGACAGGTAATTCTATTATTCTGATAGTTCGTATTATAATATTTTATTTACTCTGCACGAAATGATGGAAGTTAGGATTGGACACAACAGTGATTCAGTGAACAACAAATTCTGTTAAAAGCAGCAGCTACGATGTATACAGTAAACAGTTACAGATATACATACCCAATTGGAAAAAAAAAACAAACCACCCAACCAAACAAAAGACACATACATATACACGATCATGCATACAAACCAAAGCTTCCTCATCTATTCTCACTGGCATTCATAGAAAGACAGATTAAATAAACAGATAAGATTAACAAAAGAAAAATGCAGAGTAAGCTTTAATATTACTGTTTTTTATGACAAACTGGGCTGCATTAAAAATATTCTAATTTTGACTCAGTGGCAGTTACGCATCTCAACACAGAATAATATCTAAATCAATTTCATCATAAATTCTGAGAGTCAAAAGTAAATTTCTCCTCGGATTGTCATACAAAGGGTACTCTAAAAAAATGGTTAGAGCCTTCACCGACAAACCGCAAGAACAGATTAAATCAATATAAATCATAATTAAGAATACTGTTATTATTTCGTCTGGATAATATTTAATTTTCTCTGGACGAAAAAGTATAATTTCTGTATAAATATTGTTTAGTTATTGCATGATTAAAACCAGGTGCATGTCCAAACTCCTATATATAGTGTAGATGGATAAGGAAACCATTGATTAAAACATGTATGTGATTTGGAATTACATAGCTGTCACGAAGTCTAAGTGGGGAAAGGAAAATATCAGACACTTGAGATGGAGAATATTATGATTGTATTGTATTATTAACAATATTATATACAATAAACATACACTTCTTCTGTTCTTTCTCTAATTTTCTCCCCGTCTCCTTTCAAAAGAAGGGAATCTGGCTGGCATACGACGATAAACTTAATGCTATCATTACTGCTTCAAGTTGCAGTTTTCTCAAGTCTATCAGATAGAATTCTACATTACTGCCATTTCAGAATTTACATCTTTATTTCATTACAGGTCTAATGAAAGTGATATACATCTTATGCATGATGTAATGTAAAGTTAAGCTCATACCTAGGTGCCTATCTTCACTACCAGGTCCAAGAATGCTATGTTGAAACTATATATATATATATATATATATATTATCTGTGGTATTTGATAGGAAAAGGAACTCGATTTTACCAGAACAAACTATTGTCCCAAGTGTTGATTTTACTCGAATGTTAAATATTAGAGGCAGAACAATGTAACAGCGAACTGTACTCAGCAAAAAGACGTTCCAAATCTACTACTTTATCTCTTAGACTAGTATATATAACAAACAAAAAAAATCAGGACAGGCCTTTGTGGACCTCCAAAATCTGGGATGTCATAGAACGCTTTATATTTTTTTTCTTGTAGAGCAAAACAGATTTTGTGACATAAACTGGAATGACCAGCTATAATAACCGTACCAGTACAGTAAAACAACCATTTTTTCTCTCTATGAATGGAGAACACTGCTAGTTTGCATCGTACACAATGAAGAGCAATATAAGTTACTGTTTTTCAATTAGTTGCTCGTCTCTACTTTTGAATAATGTTAATACTCAAGTTGTTTTACACTGTTCTGGGGAGGCAGAGAGACAAATATACACCCTAGACAATTTCTGGATGATTTGCCTTGGTCAAATCTGAATTCTATAACCTCAAGGTCTGCACGTCCGACTGATGTTCTCTATCCAAATATTGTGCATTGATAGTAATATATGGCATATGAAAGGCATTTGGTATCATTTTCATAGTTACACTATGAAATGCACCAAAGTATTTTCTTATCTAACGTAAGGGTTCATGTCGCTTCAGTGTGTGAAGATTAACACGTTCAATTTCCTTCATTCTACTATCCAACAAACTTAGGGTTTTGTTTGTTAACGGATTCAAGTTATACCACTTATAGTTTCCCAATTCTGGGGAAGCAGAGAGCGACAAAGATTAAACAACTTTTGGTACGATTCACACAAAGTGTGTATGCTGTAAACTGAGTGAACTTTGGTTGATGGGGTCAAAACTAGAAGGTTTATCCCGTTTCAAAATTTGTAAACTATCTAAAATTTCATCACTACCTAGAATCGTTCATTTAGGAAAGGGCGAAATGTTATCGTATTAAGTTAATCAATAGTACAAATATAATTGATTAATAATTCTGACTTATTAGTGTCCTTATGAACTAGGGAATTATATCCGGTATCAAAGAAATGTTATAGGTTTTTTCATCCTAACCAAATGTCCAATAACATATAACATAACCTAAGATCAGGTTTCATTAATTATTTATAATTTGAAAATGCATCTGATCTTATATCAAACAGTAATTAACTTCATCACATACGCCACTGGAACAGGTGTACTTTCTACACTTCTCATATGTCAAACCCGGAGACCCAATTTCCAATCATTCTGTGGACATACTGATAATCATATTTCAACAAAACTCTTAATATACAATAATTGTTGTTCTCAGTTTTTTGTCATAACGCGATCCAGATGCAAAAATAAATCGTAAAAACTGTTATTATGGAATAATTTACATCATTTTGCTTCACAGATGTAGGTTTTTTCCAACATGATCTTATAAGTTGTATGTACTTCTATTTAATTTCAGTCTATAATTTATATATCATTTCTTTATTCAAATTTACCATATATATCATTTAAACTAAATTAATTATTACATCATCTTCAATTCTATTTCTATTTTATTTAATTCTATTTTATCTAGTTATGTTTTATTTTGTCCTGCTTTAATTAAATTAGAGTTCAGCCATATTCTTACCAAGAAAAGTAATGCCTCTTATCATTTGTCCTTATATTTTAATGCAGATTTCTAAAACTCATTTTTTATCTTTTCGTTGTTACAAAAGACTTCTACAAATATGCATAATTTCACTGAATAACATTTGTGTCTTACTGTGCAGATCTTATGGCTATTTATGATTATATATTCTCTCCACCTTAAGAGGGCTGACCTTTGGCAAAACAACTACTGTAAAATGATCTCCAACATTACTTAAAGTTACTCTTCCATACAATATTTATATAATAGACAGAAGCATTCTGTGTTGAAAGAGTCAAATTAAAAATACGAATGTAATATAGAACACGTCTTTAACCATTTTTCAGAAAAATCGCAACAGCAGATACACAGACAAGTTGAGGCGATTTGTTCGGTTTTTTAATCAAGTGGAGATAACTCCGTTGTTATTGACGTCCCAACGTCGTACATAGCCACTATCAAACCAGCGAACATACATAACTTCTCAATTTTTAAGGTTATTCTTTATAAGGTCCATACAATTTGATGCTGTCTGTTTTGAAATTTAACAGAAGATGTGACAAAGACTCGTTTTCCAATTCAAACTGGTGTTTATTTTGGTGGAAAACGCAAATTTTTGACGTCGTCAACCCTGTCGTAAGGTCCGCCCATATTGCTTGAAATGAGGATCTGGATCATGACCAGGCTTTCCCGACACTGAAATAACACACATCAAGGTGCGTGCTGACTGATCGCGTTTATGTTGAATTCGGATGAATTTCAGGATCTCAAATGTACGTAAAGAAAAAGTTAATTGTTTCTGTTTAACTACAACACACTATACGCAAGTAGTCAACATGAATATTCGACGTGGAAGTAAAAACTCTACATTTCATCAGCGTTCACAAGCAAATGTGAATGCTGCGTACGTTGGCTTACAGTTACAATAATTCTCTCTGCCACGTACAAATGTTTGGTTTAATTTTTACCTCCAGCAGGGGATGTGTGTGTGTGTGTGTGTGAACCATGTGGATTTTTAGTACTCAGAAGTTTTTGTAACATATAACCTAGAATTAAATTCTTGAATATGATTTTGTGATTTCACTATTTCTGGGGTATGTTGGAATACTGATATTGAGCCTAAATTTTGATATTTTCTGGGGTGGGGTTTAAAAATTTTGCCCTCTGGTTTGCCTACATATTACGAATCTTGCATTTATGAATAAAAAAATACCAAATAATTCAGTTTTATAGTACATGTACAGTCTAAGGAAACTGGCAATGACAGGGAACTGGTGACGTCACAAAAACATCCATTTTCGTGCGATAAATGGTCCTTGTACTCTACTAGAATTAATACTGATTTCGATAGCAGAGACCCAAATCTGGCAATTCTGACATAAAATCGTACCCAAATAAATACTAACTCAAGATTTTTAGACCCAAGGCTGACAAAATTTAACTACGAACATTACATACAGAATCAATATTGAAAGGATAAGAAATGACCCAAATTAAGCACAGATCCCCGTATACCAGTACATATACACATTGTATGTAGGAATTAACTTTTCTGATTGTAGTGTAATCATCCTGTAACAAATTAATAAAAGATTACTAGTATCCAATATAAATCATAAAAATTGAAAAGAAAAATTATAAAATTGTAGTATTCATGTATGAATGTGTTCATCAGCAGTGTAGAAGATCGTAGAGGAGTGTGGTAAAAACTGGTTTCAAATATTTGCTTTCAATTCTGTAAATTAAAAAGTAGACACCTAAAATGTCCTTGACCATTTTGAGAAAAATACTTAAAGTGCTCGGTAAAATAAAATTAGAAAAAAAAGAGAATTACAAATCCTTAAAAGCTGAAAAAAAATCATAACTACATATCATTAAAAGCTGAAAAACGTCAAATTGTGTGGTGAATTTGTTTCTTTTCTCAGAAAACTGTTGATGAGAGTAAAAAGTAGTTTAGCAAAATTGAGAGGAGTGTGGTAAAACCTAGTTAAAAATATACATTGTATATATTTTCTTACTTTATAAGCATGAGACGTTAACACTTAAAATGTCTTTGAGCATTTATAATTGACAGCCACAAGGAAACTTCCTTGTAAATAAACGTATGATATCGATTTTAATGCGCACGACACGTGTTTCTGGAATACCCTTCATCCGGTACGCTCGAGACCAAAAATATTGGGAAGTCAAATATATAAAACGTTTGGGAGCATCAAAACCAAAAAGGACCTAAACAGAACAGCCAAAAAATCGTCTAAGGTCAACTTTGTCTAAGGGAGTTGTAACCTTAGTTTTAGTACAATTTCATAATTTATAAACTGAAGATTTACAACTAATCATGCCATTGCTGAAGTACTGACTACTGGGCGGATGGTACCCTCGGGAACTGACAGTCCACCAGCAGTGGTATCGACCCAGCGGCAGTAATATAAACGTATGATACCAATTTCAGTGCTCAAGACACGTTTTTAAAATTCTAAGCAGCGCATCATCTATCCTACAGTTTGTTTGTCCAAGTCGTGTGTCGTAATCAGCTGTAGTCAAAATCAGTACACATCATCTATCGTAGAGTTCTGACTGTCTAAGCTGTGTCGCAGAATCAGTTATTGCTCTAATTAGCACGCATCATTCACTCTGAAGTTCTTATTATTGTCTAAGCCGTTATCGCGATCAAATTTACCTCTAATCAGCAAGCATCATCCACCCTGAATTTTTTATTATTTATTATCAAATACGTATATAATAATCAGCTATAATAAAAATCAATCGGCATATACTACCATCCTGAAGTATTTATTGTTCAAGGAATGTCTTTGAATAAGCTACATGTATATTTGTAATTAGTATGCATCACTCATCCTGAAGTCTCGCCACAATAAAGCTGAAATATCGCTAAGCTGGCGTTAAGAAACCATCAATCAATCAATCAACCATTCCGTAGTTCCCGTTGTCCATGTCGTGAATTGAAATCAGCTAAATAACTCATATTTAGCATGCATCAGCCATTTTAAATTCTCGTTGTCTAAGCCAGGTGTCGGAACGATCCTGAATTTTTTGTTGCCCATGTCTTTAATCGAAATCAGCTAAATAACTCCCATTTATCATGCATCAGCCGTTCTGAAGTTCTCGTTGTCCAGACCATGTCCAGACCATGTCTCGGAATCAGCTACAGCTCCTGTCAAGCAAACATTAAGAACCCTGAATTTCTTCTTAAACTAGAAACAGCTTTAACTCCAGTTTAGCATCCATCAGTCGTCCTGAAGTTCTGATCGTTCGAACATTTATAATTTAACGTTTCCACTGAAATGCATAGAGATGCCATACGTGGAGGGCATAACATAAGGAAAGTTTACTCTGAGTAAAAGTGAGATCTTGTCGATTATCATAAATCCTCGGATGCAACGTTTTTGTAACTTTATGAAGAAAAGAAACATCACGGTAATAGCCTGTAACAATCACAGTCTGTTTTTAAAAGCAAAACGCCAATACAAATACAGAAGAAAATAAAACACTAAAAACTAGAATTGGGGCAACATAATCTCCAGTACAAAGTTTAGGGGTTGATGATCTACGTATGCAACATTTCTTTGTACCTGCCATGTCTTCTTTTCTGGAGATTAGTAAGGTATACCTCCAGAAGGCGTAAACGGGTTATACAGTAAAACAGAATGCTTTAAATAACAAAAAGCGAGTTAATTTCTACTTTTTCTGCGAGGTCTTTATATTAAGTATGTTTTGCATGTGTTTGAAAATAATCTGCCTGTAGAGCCACACAGTCTGCAACCTTTATAAAAAATTTCGGCATAAGTATAATTGCTAAGGAAGTTCAGTATATCGCAGCATTAACTTCAAGTTTAAAAAAAATTCAACAAAATTAGATTTATTTCTACCCAAACATTTTGTAAAAAGTATTTGTGTCTGTGTTCATTTTTTCTTGGAAAACTCATTTTTGATAGATCCGTTTGGAATGTGGTATTATACAAGATGTAGAGAAACTGAATATGTATGACAGGGCTTTTTAAAGATCCACGTCTATAATAAGTTTGGGTACTGCTCGTTTGAAAGTATGCTTACCTAAAGTATTATCATACAACGATAATATCATATACAGTGCTAGTATATGATGTAACCATATTTTTGAAAGTTTGGTGGTTTTCCTCTGCAATACATTATTTGTGCATGCTGTTTCTCTTTTGGAAATAATCAGCATTAGCTTTTTTGGCATTGAAACAGCACGGGCTTAATCGCATGATAGCACATCATCGAATGCGAATTACATGAATGACTGTTAATGACTGGTCTTACTACCACGCAATAAATTCATGTTTAATTATATGTAAAACAAGAAATTACCATTGACATTAAGAGAATACAGTAACATTCTCTAAAATCATACTGACAACAGTAAAAACTAAAAATAACAAATACAATATATGTCCGTTATTATTAAATACACTTTATTTTTCTATGAATATAGTCAGTTTGATAACAATAACAACAATAAAAGTTTTACAGCTGAATAAAAACATTCATCATATTAATAACTAGCCATAATGAAAACCACCCCCAGCTCCCTTGGTTCGCTTAATGTCTTAATGTTATTTTGGGAAACACAAGTTTATATTAAATAGAAAGCACTAGGTAACCTATGGTTTTACAATTTACAGTTACATTATATAGTAAGCTCTGGCATGAAAGTTACTTGAATACTTTATGAAATTTCGAGTGAGTAAATTTTACATTCTGATGAAACTAAAGTTTAACTCATTTTTGCGGAGGTAGCCTCACACTGTTGTGGCTGTACGTTTTGGATATCTAACATTTGACTTCCAGCATCACTAATGAGAAGTAAATTGTTGAAATGCACAATTATGTCTCATCAGTGGTACTCGAAGGCAAAACGAAATTGTTGAAGAGCTAAAACAACTAAAAATCACAAAAAGTACAAACAGAACCAGCTAAGGATACCTTTACATGAGTGATAAACCTGAGTTTTAATATAATTTGAACCATTTTACTATGTGGAAATGAAATGCATTATAATCAGAACACATTTGTGTCCGATTTACTTATAAATGCAATAAAATGGAAAGATTGTCAGATAAAATAGAATCGTTCATTGTATATATCCACTTCCAACATGTTTATTTTACCATATTTAATAAATCTATATCAGATTCTGTCGCTGAAAACATTTACAAAAGTTTAACCACAGGTAATCATTGATATAGATGATATGAACTCCCAGCTGTATTGTCTCTATTACGTCAAGGAGGCAGGTGGAAATATGACATTAATATTAAAATATTTCGGATTCTTCAGCAATTTAAGATCTGATTCGGTCTGGTCGCCAGGAGTACACATACCTTCCAATTACTTGGATACATTATGAAAATTCCAGTTATTAAAATTGTTTGAATTATATTAAAACTATGGATTAAACAACGGTATTCTAGATAATTTGGCTATACTAGTAGTCTTCAGTATTTAATTTTTTGTGGATTTCCAACTTTTGGCTTCGAGCACAACTGATGAGACAAGATTCGTTGAAATGCGCTTATGGTGCATCAAATTAACTTTTGTATTTTGGATAATGTATACACGTTCATTCCATAAGCATAATTCAAATATTCAGTGATCAAAGTCAGAAACGTACTCTTTCGCGCAGGATGTAATGTATTTCAATGACCTAGAAACTCATTACAGCTCTTTCAAACAAGAATATAAATGGAATTTCTTATCCTTAAAATCAGTCCATTGGGATGTAAGATGAATGAAAAAAAGAAGTGCAATTAGTTGACAGATTTCTACAATGTATCTAAATATTGCATGTATTTTCTCACGGATCATGTGCTATCTACAAGACTAATTAAGACAACAAAGCTGTATTGATATTTTATTTAGACTTTTGTATCAGTACTGTGCGATCATTACCGATCACCTACACCATGTCAAAATCCCATTTGTCAACGTATAATCACTATATTATCCATTCCACCTTCTATTTTGTGTCCAGGAAGGGATGTCGCTTTGATGATAACACTGTGATTTTGTCAATTAGTAAGGCATTGTGTTGGGAATTGGTTCGTGCAATGAAGCATAATAGTCAGAGATTGGATGTTAATCATTATACTATGAAACCTTTCAATTTCCTTAATCTTTACGATTGACAAAGAAGACCTGTAGGGATCTCTGTGAAGTGTCTGTCTTGAGTTATAGTCAATTTTGGGATAAATATAAACAATATATCAAATTAAATTTGTCAGACTTCGCTGATCTGTTTCAATGGATTTT
>JAOXYI010145865.1:0-11618 GCA_028566495.1 Lithophaga antillarum | reverse complement strand
ACATTTTTAAACAAGAATAATTTTGTTCGAGGAATGTGGCCAACGTTTTCTTGAAGAAAAACTGTGTAAAAATATGCAAAAATGTGATAAAAACCTAGATTTCCCTCAGTTATACAGGATTGTGACATCACTATGACGTTGCTAGTAAAGTCACATGTCGAAAAGGACCTTTTTTGTATTTGATATCATCTAAAATTAATGTTTTCAGTCATTTGTTATGTAATTATCTAAACCCTGATTTTACCAAATTTTAGGGCCATTTAAGACCCTTTGTGAACCTACTCCTTTATCAAATCTAAACTGTAGGAGGACGTTGTGGTCACAAACTTGTACTGTGTTGTGCCTTATTTTCAATGTAACAAAGCACAATAACTCTACGAAAAATATTCCCATCAACCTACCAAATCGACATGCAAGTCTTCATATGGTGATAACAACCAGGCAAAGTTTCACAGTAATCACATTATAAACTGTAGGAGGAGTGGTGGTCACAAGATGATACTGTATTGTGTCTTTTTTTCAAAGTAATAGAAGTGACATTGACCTCATGACCTGATGAATAATATAGGTTAAGAGTCTCAATATTAAAGACCCCAGGTCAAGCTGTCTTACAGTTATTGAGTTTCAAAGATTTAAACGTGCCATTTAATATATAAAGGGAGATACTCCTAAAAAAAGTTACTGGAACCTTTTGATACATTGTTGCTATGTTGCAAATCAATAACAGTAATATTCAGTAAAAGAATTATTTCAATATATTTAAAAATAAAAAATTTCAAAAGGTAGGACATGACCTTGACCCAGTGACCCTATTACCTAGATCAAGGTCAAAGATCAAGATTGGTAGCAGTGAAGACCTCAAGTCTCTATGACTAATGTTTTTTCAGTTTCAGTTGTAAATTCCTTCAGTCATACATAAGGGGTGATATACTACCACAATATGTCATCAGAATCACTCAACTGAAACGTAACAAAGTTACAGTACAAGAACTTAAATAACTTAGAACCGGTTTCATATTGATAACTTTCACAGTGTCTGGGGAGTAGTAAACACAAATATTCCAAAGAACAAAGAATTTCTAAGTTGGTGACCCATGAAATTCTGGTCATGTCATCCTTTTTGAATGAGAATGCAACAATTTATATCTTGATGTAACCCCTGGCCAACTTTCATGATGAAACCATGGATGCTTCATGTAAAACTACCTTAAACCTAAACCTTAACCTGTATGCTAATGAAGCAAAAAAGAACAAAGAAATTCTAAGTTGATGAACCATAAAATTAAGATCATATCATCTATTTTGGATGGATATGCAACAGTTCAAGTCTTGGTGTATCCACTGACCAAATTTCATGATGATACCTTGGATGCTTCATGTAAAACTACCTTAAACCTAAACCTTAACCTGTATCCTAATATACCTACAAGTACCTATTCATAAACTGCCCCACTATTAGAAGTTGAAAATGTTGGCACTCAAGAATATTTTCCTCATTAAAGCATATGTTGAGATTTGAACCTCCAGGTCTTCTATCTCAGGGGATTTTGGGACTTCATTTGCATAAACATGGTGTTTACTCTCAAATATAACCACATTTCTGTTGTTAGTCCTTTTGTTTTCCACATTTATTTCTGATGTTAAACTAACCTTTAAGGTTTGTACCAATGGGCCCTGGAGACTTCATTTGTATACATCTAGATCTCAGTGTAACAACTATATGTAATGCATCAAGAAACTATGTTTAAACTAAAAACCACAACTGTTAAATGTTTATTTAAACAACAGTCTTTTCATGTCTGTTCCAAATTTCCAATATTTTTCAAATTTTCATAAATGGGGGAAAATTAGAATAACATACTATGACATGAAGTTCTCTTACTCTGACATATGTCAAAGTAACCAAATAGAAATTTAACGAGTCAAAGATGTCATATTTCTTAGCTGTGATGGGGTCAGTAGCTATCTTAATGTAGTGGTATGACAAATGAGTATACAAACTGGACTTTGTAGGAGATCTGATAAGACCTATACCACACATCAAGTACTTTATGAAAATTCACAAAAATAGGTAACTGAACAAACATTTATATATGACACAAAAATCATTTCCATAGTTTTCCTTCCAGCCTCTGTCCTGGCAAGTGGGCAGCAAACTGCACAACTTTTATCTATAAATTTATTTATTTTCTTCAGTTTCTGAATGTAAAATGTTACAGTCATTTACAAATAAAATAAAAGTCCTCAAACATCTTCACATTCAGTCATTCATACAATCTACATCCTTGTCACTCAATCATGTTTACCACAGAATATACAAATTTACAAATCTCATTTTAAAACATCCCCATATATTTCCCAACATAATTTAAATTCAGATGTTCCAACAAAGTACATGTTTATTATAAAGTTTATGAACAATGACTGTGCAAATATCTGAAGCAACTGTATCGTATTATTTTTTCTCTGGATAACCTTATAAAGAATCATTGCAATTTAAAAAGTTTCATTAATTTTTCCTTTGATTTAGCTATCTAAATAAGTTAACAGATTAATCTGGAGTATTCCTGCAGTGATGTTAAAAAAATAAAGCTTTATGCATATATTATACATCATACTAAAACTACAGCTTATAAATCATTCAACATCTAACAATATATGCAGGATTTGATACTGGATTTACTTTCTGAATGAAAAAACAGATATAACAAAAATTGATGAGATGACCTGGTTGGTAGAAGATCGAACTGCACATTTTCACTTTATTGGATAAATTATGTTACAGTAACCCTTCATGTATGATGCATGCTGTAACATGTAAAGGCAGATCACAACATACAAGAAGTTAAAATAGTTTGTAATGAAAAATTATTCTATTGGTTCATATTTTTATATTGAATTTATTTTGATTATTTCGTTTAATTATGATTCTAAATTCCACAAGTGGAACACAAGTGGAAGTGTGGTAATAGTTGTATTCAGTTACAGCAAATAGTTACAACTAGATCAAGTGTTAAAATTTGGGGCAAAATCGAAACCCTTCCCGTTTCATTTGTTTCTAAAAACTAATTATCAAAATAAGAATTAACATATCAAAATAAGATTTCATTGTGTTTTAGTTGAAAAATATTTTTATACTTATGATTCCGTGCTTTAAAAGTTTCTGATACTAAAGTCTACTGCAAAATAGGCAAAAAACTGACCCATTTACAAAAGGAGTTAAGTGAAGCATCAATTTATGAAGTTGCAATGAAAACAAGGAAGATAAATTACGGTTGCTACTAAATTTAGCCTCAAAACAGAAAGAGTTCATGTACTATGTTGAAAATGGGGGTCACACAGTTCTCTTATATTTACTACTTTAATATTTCAATTCAAGCTGGACACCAAGTACTAGGTAAAACTGTGTGATACAACATTATCAACCTGATATAACCTTGCTGAAAAAAATTCTCTATCTGATGTGATACAATTACAATAACATATACTGAATACACTTATATCACTCAAATGTTACATCACTTTTCAAACAATTTCACACTAAAAAAATACTCTTCAAAATCTGTAGCACTTACTTTCTGAAATAATATCTTTTCCATCTTAATGAGATTTAAGTGACAACTATTTTGTATTCAAATATTTTCAGTGATTTGGATGTCACAAATTAAGGTTTCGACTAGTAAATATTGCAGTAGACATCATCATGGTATCAGACAGAAAAAGATTTTATTTACTTGTTAATATATACATATAACCTAGTCAATCTAATACATAAATATGTGATTAAAATCAAATAAAAATTAACAATAAAAGAGAACAAATAATGGTAAAACAGTTGAACATCAACTAAAACTTAACTAATTTTACTGCAAGTTAAATAAAGAACAAATTACAAGTAACTTACACAGCTATGTTGGTCACTAATGTGCACACTAGCTAAATACATACCAGAATCTGATGAACATTAAATAGAATACTGCAGAAAATACTGACCTTTGGGAGTATTTTTAAAATGATTTTTATAGAGTACATTCACTTTTAAGTGTAGAACTATTATCTGAGACAGTGCAAAAAACATGTACATTTACTGATTCCAAGTATATTTAAGATACTGTACATAAATGTCAAATTAAAGGTAATACATGTCAGAATGTCAGATGAGACCATGTTCATTAAAGACCATACATCTTGGATAGCTTTTTGAATCTACTTTTATAAAATCTTACAAATAAATCTGTTTTGATAAACCACTTGTCTTGACAGAAGGAAAGGTTATCTATGTACATAATTCAGCACTGTCATGTACCGTTATGGAAACAAAACTGACATTGCTGTTGGGAGATAACGTTAGTACAAATTTTCTGAACTTGAACAAAGTGCAAAATAATTACAATACACTGTCAATGTTGACCAAGTAGCTGGCTGACTATTACACAAAAAAAAAATTAAAAAAAAAATGTCAATTTGCAGATGGTTAGAATTAAAATTAAGAACAAAAGAAAACAGAGGATTTAACTTTCAAAAGCGTTAATGAAAACAGACATGTGCTGTTCTATTCAAATCTGACAATAAAATTCTTACATCAAATTAGATTCCCTCACGCAGACAAAAACTTCAGGAAATACCGTAATTTATGAAAACATAGGCATTGGTCAGAAGAAACTAATTCACAACCACATATTAATGCCATTAACAAACTTTGAAACAGAGAGTTTGTCTTGCTAACACCTTACTTACACTGTTGCCACACTAATATCAACATAATAACACTTTTTCTCTTATGGCAGACAAACTCTGCCCACTTTGATTATGGTATCATAGTAGCTATTACATATTCTATGACATCTGAAAAAAGTTCAAAGCAAAATGCATCACAGCTACTGTGGCATTGCAATTAAACAGGTATCACTTTTCCACCATGAGAGCTTTCTCTCCAATGGTGTGACAGAAGTGTTTCAAGAGAAGTGTTATGAAGGACATATGGAGGGGAAACAAGTACTGCTCTGCAGATTTTGCCATTATATTTAAAAAAAAAAAAAAAGAAGACATTTACAATGTATCTCTAAATGTTTTGCCTATTTTGTTACTCTATCACAGATTCACATGAAAATATCTACATACAAAATACATCACATTTCCATAAAATATTGACATTTTTTTTCGCTTTTGTAGTTGAAGCTACCATCATATTGTTTCATCTTGAGGTATAATTTTGCATAAACTTGAAAGTATTTTATCTGCTATTCAGTCTACCATCAAATGTATTACTAATAGAATCAGCAATATTTAATAAGTAAATATGTATACAATGGACACTATGCAAAGATGTGAATAGCTCCCAAAAATATCTAGGAGAACTAGGATATGATGTTGATCTCTTGACTTTGATAAAGGATAAAGGTAAAAGCTGTCAATATTAAAGACCCTAGGTCACAATAACTTAAAATATTCTTCAAAGATTTAAATGTGCTATGCAATATTTTATGGGAGATGACTCCCATCAAAAGTTTTACTGAAATGAAATATTTAGCTGAAATGTTGGTTAAGAAAGGTATGGTACTATTTTCATTTATAATTTTAAAAACTTTCTTGTCACGGTACTCAAAAATTTTACCTAAAATGTAGGTAAAGTATCATATACAGGAAAAAACGCTATACAGGAATCTGTGTTGCTCCTCTTTATTCCAGTATCATAGGATTATCATCAGGTTTCCATATTTGGACTAATCATATGAAATACATACAATTTCTTTCATATCGTATTCATGTGAATGTCATATGAAATTCACATGAATTTCTGCAGGTGAATGTCATGTATTTTTCAAATTATGCACAATTTACATAAATTTAAATAAAAATTATTTGAGTCTTAAAACATATGGTTTTCATGCACAAAAATTTGCTTGTCACCGATTTCATGTTGACACAAAACAATTTTAAGAAAAATGGTGAAAATTGGCCCTTTCATCACATTTGACCCTATTTATTTCAGACACTGTAAGAGATAAAGAAAATCTGATGACATACCTCACAAAGCAAGAGGAACGCAATGAAAAAAACGCATCTCAATTGGACGAAAAATTCTGTATATCTAGCAAAGCAGTAAAATTTCGCAATTTTAACCTCTTTTATCTCAAAAACTATAAAGATAGGACAAATCTGTTGCGACCTTCTTTAAAGCACTCACAAAGACGAATGTTTTAGAAAACCTTCATTAAAATTGGATGGAAAATAAAAAAGTTCCGAATTTTGAAAATTGCCCCTGTTTGATTCCTTTTATCTCGGAAACAGTAAAAGTTACGAAAAATCTGTTGGCATGTTTTTTAGAAAAGTATTTTTATTATGAACTGAATGAAAAGACAGCAACAACATCGGACGAAAAATGAGCGTTCCATATCCAAAAATTCGAAAATCCCATTTTCACACCCTTTTTAGCCCCTAATTCTGAAATCGAAGGAGTTAGATTCCCAATTTTCAGTCCCAACCTTTATTTTTTACCAAGGATCATTGTGTTAAAGGGATCATCATACTAGAACTAAAGTTATCACACGGAAACAAATGTGTCTACGGACGGACGACGACAGACCCAAAACATGATACAACCGGAAAAAATTTGCGGTTGTATAGATATTGAAGATTACAAATTCTGACAACAATAAAACATTCCAAGTCCATCCGTTCTTTGTGTCGCTGAACAGGTATTCTTATCAAGCAAAAACATCTAAAATGTTAACATACTTCTATTTTGCAAGACATTATCATAGAACTCTTCAAATTGTAAAAACTTCAATGTCCATTTTGTGGACACCAGATCTTTTAACCAGATTTAGATTAAGTTTTGAAACCACCAGATCAATTTTGGGACCAAATTTCAGACCAATTTTGGGACCAGACCAATGAGACCAGGCCAGGTTTTAGAACATGTCGACCAGAATGCTATGTCGTTTCTTCAATGACCCAGCTGTGTACGATGACGCACGCCGGTGAATATTAACTCTGGCTAATTGCTTTTTCTACTGAATATGATTTTCAGATATAAATTCTTGCTTGTATCGGGTTCCTCTGTCGTATCGCATCTACCGTTTGTCTTACGGAGATTGAATCCCAGAGCTTGATCTTTCAGTTTACAATAGTTTCTAACACAATGAGATAAATGATTCCAAAATACTAAATATCTATAAATCAGTAACGTTTGTGAAATTGAAATAGAAACGTAGACTTCGGACAAATAAGAAGAAATGGAATCGAGGAGGCGCAGTTTAAAGAGAGATCGAGGTAGCAATAAAAAAGAAGAAACGATGTCGTGCGACAAAATGGCCTTGAGGAAAGGCTGAAAGAATAGGCAAAAAGGGATACCTGCTATGAAATAAGAGACTTGCCAACAGGAATCGTCCAGCAGACGAAGGACTCGTGCATATCGACAAGGGAAAGTATGGAGCGTCCCGATTTTGGAAAACAGCAACAGGATATCGAGGTCCCGAACTGCTCGTCGGATTCCCAGAGAGCAGGATTTTCGACGACAACCCCAAAATGGGCAACCGCTACCATTCTCCGACTTCGTGGAGGGGTGAACGCAGCATATATAAAAGATCGTTTCCTTTTTTATGGCGTACAGAAGGAAAAGGCGAATTTCCCGATCTTCCGGATTTCAAGCAGGAGTGCGAAATATTCTTTCTTATTTTTGAAAAGATCGAACATCTCGAACCAGACGGGGTTAGAGTTTTTGAGAAAGGAATGCGACCACCTCTTGCCACCCAATCCAGGGGCAAACCGGCTTGGATTTTACGCCACGATTGCGTGATCGAGTCAAGTCATTCGAAAATACAGTTTAAAGAATCGTCACACTGGTATCAAATAAAAAAGAAGAAGAAAAATCATGCGAATAAAAATGGCCATCAAAGAAACTGACGCAATTGCATATGCTCACCATACAACGGATCGGTAGAGCGCGTTCGACATATCCGAGGAAGTAAAACCAAGCTAAGGTCATCGAGGAAAGCACCGATGTCCGTTTCGAACGACACGACAGAGAATCGAGTGTTAGGGAGATTCGATCCTGAATCAAGGAACGTGGCGTTAGCAGTTATTCCGGCAAGCAGAAGAACAAATTGAACGGTGAAAGAAGACGGACTGGGAAGAGGATGTTTAAGAGGTCAGGAGGAGATATGGATCGAAACAGCATACCGCGGTCGACAGCGTCTTCAGGACGTGGAATATCATGTACCCTTTCAGATGGATCTGCCTATCTGGCTCTCGACGAGTTTCGAGTGAGCATGGGAGGTTTTCGAATCGTCGAGGAGAGGCAAGTGCAGTCTGGAACTATGGACGAGGGTGATCTTTAGGGACGTCGGGACGAGAGAGATCCAGAAGAGGGGCGTCTTAACGAATGTTTCGCGTTCTATCATGCGCGTTTCCCACCGAGAGTCACGCGTATCACACAAGCAAGTTAGTCGACACGAGACAGAGGTCGACTTGGTTTTGAGGGCTGCAATTTCTCGTCAAGGTCGACAAGATCAACGTCTTTCGTGAGAAGGAATCCTGGGTACGCCACAAACATTATCGGCTGTGATGAGAAAGAGGACGAGACGTATCCCCGACGAAAGACCGAGAGAGCGAAAGACGTCAAAATGGTCAATTTTATGTTGATCGATAGCGACGGCAGACAGCACTGTGCGTGGATCAAGAACTTTCTCAATCTCTTCTCCTTTCAGGTCAAAACGGAGTAGCCTACTTCTGTTACAACTGCCTATATCACTTTGCTTTGATCGTGGCTCTGTGCAATCACAATCGTAATACAAAGGTAGCACAAACAGGCGGTGGCGATCATGCCCGAATAGGGTACAAAAGCACTTCTGCAACGAAAACGCAATGATGCTGATTCCTGTCAACGTTTATCTGGACTACGAGTATTACATCGAAGTCTCCAACGTCATGTACTAACAGTTTCATCTATTTCATGGCCTATGACGACGACTTGGTTATAAGAGATCCGGTACTGTATCGGCGAAAATGCCGCGGAGCATCGATCGAGTGATTTGAAGACGAGGCGCTTGCCGTCGACGCGCTGTATTAGAATCTGAAACTCATCGTCGTGAATGAAGCATCCCTCAGGACTTCGTCGAGGTCGTCTTCTGTCACACTTGCGGAAAGAGTCTGGGCAACGATCGTGTGCGAGGTAACTTACACGTGATGATGAAATACTGCGATGCCGCTTACAATGCATGCAAATTCCAGATGAGGATGCTGTGATTCTTCAACGCGTTTGTGCACAGCCTGTCCAGGTACGACTGGGATTTCAGGGTCAAGGTACTGCTGCGCACCCCCAGCAGAATCTGGTGCAATCCAAACAAGAACGATACAACGCGTTCTTCAAGATTATGTCCGATTCGTTGGCGAAATTGATCGAGAATTTATCAAGCGCGACAGAGGACGACCTGGACGAAGCCCCAATGGTGCGCTTCTGTCAATGATGGGTTTCGGATTCTGGTACATCGCATTCAAAGCGCGCGCCTCATCTTCAAATCATTCGATCCATACGAGAGGGGCGTTTCTCCAAGATACAGTAACTAATCTCTTATAACGACGTCGTCGTCGTCGTACGCCACGAGGAAGGCATCTGGCGTCGGAGAATTCGTCAGATTTGGTCGGTACGTGTCGATCTTCGTTGCAAAATAGTCCAAATAAACACTGACCGGAACTCCCATCGTTGCGTTCTCGTTGCGGAAGGATAGTTTTTTACCATCTTCGAGCGTGATAGCCGCTGCCTCTTTGTGCACCTCTCAGTACTCCATCGTGTTTGCATAGAATATCTATCAAAAAGAAGTGACACAGGCAGTTGTAACAGAAGTGAGAGACTCCAAGAGGAGAAGAGACGGACAAGTTCTTGATCTACGCACAGTGCTTTCTGCCATCCGGATCGAACAGCAACTTTCATAGAGCATACGCCACATTCTCTTACTCGTCGAAGCCGAATATGTCAAGGAATTCCAGCCCCGAAATCATGTCAATTTCTCGCGTCGACATACTTGCTTATGCGGTGCGCGTCACTTTCTGTGGGAAACGTACAGGATAGGGCGGACCACATGTAACACTCGTCATCGTAGTTCATGTTGAAGCTAGACGAAAGACGATCCGCCTAGGGTTTTATATCGATCAGTATCCGTATGTGTATCTTCTGTCCCTGGATCGCACTTTCTTGACGTCTCACAGGACCATCCTCTGGCGATCCTCCGCAATTCCGCTAAGGTTTCTTGATCACATTATTTATTTGCATGATTTTGTTTCTTATTTTATTTAATATCCTCGTGACGATTCTTTAAATTGTGTTTTCGGATCATGTGACTCGATGATGTCATCGTGGTCAGAAAATTCAAACCGGTTTTCGTCTCGGTTGAGATTAGAGAGATCAAATTTTCTCAAAATCTCGACTAGATTTCGCACCTCTTCGGGTGCAGGATGTACGATCTTTCCAAAAAAGAAGAAAATAATGTCTAGAGGCAAAGCATTGATAAAATAGTTCTTCGCACTTCCGAAAAAAAAAAGAAAAGAGGTTCCTTGATAAATTAAATCACTTTCATAATGCTAAGTAAATTTTCTAACACACGACAGAATTCTGAAGAAGATTGTAACAGACTGGATGAAAACGGATGTTGACATTCATCTGTAAAACTCGAACCGATTTCTAAATGGAAGTAAATCAGATCCATATTCAAAAGCATTTTGTACTTGAGAATCTTTATGGCAAATGGAAAACACTGACAGGAAAAAATGTATTTACACTACAGATTTCTTGGTCACTACGGTGCACACGCAGAAATACCTAAAGAGAGTTTCGGCTCCGATTTTTTATACGCCTATTATATTATATTATAGAAGAGTTGTATAGCATAATCATTTTGGTCTTTATTCCATTAGAAGACAACGTGGAAATCTGATATTGATATTATATGATGAAGAAAGCATATCAAAATTAAATGTTGAGGTTTCTTAAACACTATGAAGATCGAAATGTACTTAAGATTATACTTTTCTTGTATTATGTAGCCTTTGTTGCTGATGTTCTCGTTGTAAGTCCTGGCCTGGGTTAAGCCCCTTTTTAGCAGGAAGCTAAGTGTCGTTCATCTTCTCAGGACATTCCATGTAGTCGTAGGAGTAATTCCCATTTCTGATGACTTAGTCGCTCTGGTCACCAAATCTTTTAATCTTAAACTGCTCAAGGGTAATATTTTTGGAGAGATTGTCCAAAAAGTTTGGTAAAAAACTATAGCAAATAGGAGAGAATCATTCCAAGACAGGCTGTGAAAAATGATGGAAAGAAATTTTGGTAATCTGAATTTCAAGTTGCAATCATTATGTGCTGCACCACGAACCTTTCCTCCCAGGTGATCATGATCGTTGTTTCGTAAGCTTCAAAGAGGACATCTCTACGGATATGACAATTTTCACTCATCCTAAACTGTATTTTATCTTCTTTTGTTATGATCATTTTTTTTTTATTTGGTTGTAAATTTTATCGATTTCCAAGGCTTCCATTTCCATTCTCCTAATGAATTCCACGGCGACATCTTCACTCTTATAAACGACTGTGTCCTTGTAATGCCCAGATTTCGCATGACAAA
>JAOXYI010145754.1:0-11620 GCA_028566495.1 Lithophaga antillarum | reverse complement strand
TACTTCAAGCAATTAAATATCTTAAGTTTTTTCTTCTTGTTTTCGTTTGATTCGTCTTGACGAGTAGTTTCGGTGTGGTCAACAGATTATCTATGTTGTCATGTTTTCCAGTCCTGATGAAACGGGCCAAAGGGACCGACGGATGCCATTTTGCTGTGTATTGTAAATTTGTATTCTTCGTCTGATTTTGATGGAGGTTTTACATTAGATTGATGAATGATATCAGTAATAAGTGAACGTATTTGTTTTATTTCTTAGCCAATTGCAGATGCTAATGTATTGGTCAGACAAGGCAAAATAAAAATAAAATTTCACCCCTGTCCGTCCCTATTTTTCAGAGGTCAGAGCAAAATATATTATGGTTTCTGGAAATTTTCTTAAATTTTGATATTTTTATAGACTCTTTCACTAAATATGGCAATAGATAAATAAATAAATAAATAAATAAATTCGTCAATTCAGAGGAATCTGACAACACTTGCACAGAATATTTTTACTAACCACAAATGAGCAGTGTACCTGTTTTTCATTTTTCACTGGTGCTTGCTATCGGAAACACCTGGATAATTACCATAGACTGTCACATTTCCGGATTTTTGTGGAATTTAAATTTGCTTTTTCGTAACTCGAATTTTAACTGGAACTCGAACTTTAACTCGAAGTGCAACTCGAAGTTTAACTCGAAGTTAAACTCGAAATGCAACTCGAACTATAACTCGAACAATAACGCGAACTTTTACTCGAACTCGAACGCCAACTCGAACTTTAACTCGAACTATAACTCGAACTCCCAGTTCGAACTTTAACTCCAACTTTAACTCGAACTCGGTCTTTAACTCGATGGTTCCCCCACACTCACGTATCAAGCTTGATGCAAAAAACGTCTTACGGTAGATCTTACTCAACCAATAATCCTAATCATTAATAAAAATATTTTTATACACGATCTTTGTTTCTGGAAATGTCAGAGGCAGATTCTGGAAGGGGGCAACAGGCCTGGGCCACCCTTATTTTTGGCAAGTATATGTTTTTGTTTTGTTTTTTGCAAGTTAAAAAGAATTCTGTGTTTGGGGCCCCTTACTTTTGGCAATGATAGGTCCAATAAAAATTTTGATTTTCTTTTGCTTGTCAACAAATTATGCTCACCCCATCACTCCATCCACCTTTCAAAGACATCCTGGATCCGCCAGTAAATGCTAATAAATTTCATACTACGTTATTATTTTTTCTTTATAAGTGTCAATGATCTATGCTACTGTTTAAATAACTGAAGATAATCACGATTTCAAATATTTACACAAAGACCCAATTAACAGTGTTTTGTTATTTTTCATACAATATCGGTATTTGGGATTTAATCTTTTACTCTATCGGTTGAAATAAAAATGCAAAAAAGAGTTTTTCTGTAATAGAAGAAAGTATTTATATATCTGAAAAAATTACTAACTACCTGACAGGTGTGTCTTAATGTATGTTAAATACCTGTCATTTCTCATTAAATTTCATATTTTAATAAAGTTGGAAACATTCTTGGCGAACAAGCTGTGAATGATAACCTCAAAATACTTGATAACATCTCTTTAAGTGAACATAAAAATGATCTTCAAATAGTGATTGATGTATTATCAAAAAACATGATTGCATTTTTTGTATAGTGGCACACGATGGACGCCCCACACGTGCCCCGTGTCTGTTCATTGACCACAACTTCACCCGTCACCTGTCCAATGTCAATAAAAAGGCAGGTGTGTCAAAGTACTGTGGTCTGACGGGGACAAAATGACCTCAGGTTATTGTAGTCTCCTATCTATGAATGTCTTTAAAAACATATTTTAATGGTGTTTGATTTAAGCAGATACATTACAGGGTAAACTACGATTGCACGTGCCTCAGTGATAAAGCAGCATGAACCCAAGCATGAAATTGGAAGCGAAAAATATCATATTGACGTGTTTTTATGAAATAATAAATTATTCAATAGAACACAAAGTTGTAAATTCAAATGTTTATAATTCCGATCAGAAAAATATTCAGAAGAAACCACAACTCCTTTACAAAAATGTACTAAGAATCCTTTAATATGAAAAGACTAAAATATAGAAAATTTAATTTTTATTAAGTAATATTCCTATATATCCGTTGTTTTCCTTTTCTAAATAGGTAAACTTATTAATTTTTGTTTTGTTTTTTGTTTTAGGTTGAACTTACTTTTTAACTAAAAACTAAATAATTACATTAAAATGGTTCAGTATTTCGTTCCATATTATTCAATGTGATCTATAGTACAAGTTCTATAGATATTTAAAACTAGAGAGATGAGACCGTTTCTTGGTTTTGTCCCAATAAATTAACTTGCATACTGTATGTGAAAAAATAGGTAGGACAATAGACAAATGAAAAAGTCATAACTAGAGACAACATTTTCCCTGTGTAGACAAACAAAGCATGCAAATAACTTCAAATAACTTTAAAAACACACACAGAAAAACAGCACCAGGAGAGATAACAGGGGTATAAAATCAAAGCACTATCGTTCTTTTAGTTGTGTTCTCCCATAATATTTCTTTCTACAAACAAACGTAGGTAGTGGCGCAGACCGGTCATCTAAACGCGGTTAGTTAGATGAGAACAACTTAAAGAAACTATGTTAATCTATTTAAAAACCTTACTTTTCTTTTACTACAAAACGGAAGAATAAGTTAAACAATTGTAGTGTTATTCAATAACATAAAACATCAACGCTTCGAATTACTGGATTATAAGGCCAAGTAGTACATAAAAAACTTTCTAAAGGAAACTTGAGAATTCTATGTGGCGCTGAATTTCTAGTCCGTTAAAAAACACATGTGCATAATGTAGTGACTGCCCAAATGTTCTTATGCTCTCTCAAATGGAGTGGACAGCTTCATGGAATTTTATTTATTGAACGATGAGGTGGTACTTATTTATTAAATTCGAATAAGAAAGAAGACATTACTTGAAAAAGACGATGACATCTCTAACGATGGTGAGATATTTTGACAGATATAAAGAGATCAAATTATCACTCGCATAAATATTTTTTGCCCAGAAGATCCTCTTAAACAGTAAATGAATATAATACTTGTTTATAATTACCTGCTGCATCCATTAATTTATTTTTCAAACCAGTCTGTGTTATTCAATCTTGACGTAGTTTGAAAGTAAATCTACAAATCAAATTTTACTCGAGGTATATCAATGTTAAAGAGAAAAAGGCTATTGACATTTATTGGACTACGTAAACTGGCAACAAAGACTTTAGGAATTAATAGTTACATGTATTGCATTTTTAATTAATTTTAGATATATGTTTTCCTACGTTTAAATTTTAGCGGGGATGATAACTGTAGTGAATTTCACAGAAATCCTTCCGCCGAGTGTATTTTCTTGCGTAAGCAGGGAACGGAAGTGCCGATGAAGACTCGGGAATATGGTGAAATCTAAACTCTAAGACAACAGAAGTCGTTGTTCTCTGAACACAACTAAAACAATATGAATTCTGCTCTCCCAGTATACAGTCCATACTGTCCCGAGGAGTAAAACCGCTAAATGGTTTCTTCGTTATTTTCTACTTATTTTCTACTGTTTTTCCCCACAGAATCTAGCCATTTCATAGCTCGACACCTTGTAGGAAGTAAAGCCATGTTCAAACTTAAAGTCTTACAACTTCCTGTAAAATTTCCTTCTAAAACATACTTTAATTTCCGAAAAGTGTATACTTTGATAACTTCGTACATGTGTTAAATCCCAGTGTAGCGTAATCAGGATTTATATGTATAGATAATAGCAAATATTCCAGGCATACGGAAGAAGTTGCATTGCATTAAAGGAGATAAGCAAACTTTATTTTACCAGGGTCAAACTTACTTTGATTTGAAAAGTGTAGTGAAGAAATGGTTTTGAGAAAATGAACAATAAATGAACTGGAAGCAAAATGTTTTCTGCGGTGTCGTATAACTTAACCAATACTAACAAATTGTCACATTTCGAATGAAAGATTGTGTCGATACTTTGTCAACAATTAGCTTAAATCCTTATAAGTCCATACCTTTTTCCGTGCACCAGTAATGAAACGTCGTGATGAAAGCGACCTATGTACAAATGAAAAATACGAAATTAATATTGTTGTACATGTAAAAGGCTTCGTCTTATTTTATTCCTAAGTATAAATAAAAGACAAAGGAAGAAAAATAACTTAATATAATCAAGTGAATGAAATAGACCAAGATTTCTTTTTCATTGGAATGTTGCATTATTCGTAGTTCTGTTATTCCATCCGACATCTTCACCACCGTCATTTACCGTTAATTTCTGGTTTTTTTCCGATTTCGCTGGTAATAACCTGGTTACTTTGTAACATATATATCTGGCTGCACTGTAAGATTGACTCCCGTTCATCCGTCTTTTGAAATAGCCAATATACTTTTGGACGAAATTATAAAAAATGCGACAAGAGTTTAAATTAGAACAGACATTCATTTCCATAGTACGGTCACATACATTTATCGAATATAACAAAGTGATGTGTATTTGATTAAGGATAAATTATCCTGAGGCGTGTGGTCAGTTACACATTTATTTATGTCATAAAGTTTTATTGTGGTCAGTCGGTTATTACATTTCAACTGGACATTATCACTATACACCAACATAACATCACCCCGTGTTTTATGTAAAGGTCGCAAACTATAGTCGACATACTTTGTCATGAGAGAAATACATGGTGTGCTTTTTACTAATGTTGTCCAAGTGTCAGTTTAAACGTATTTGGTGAGGAAGTGTCTTTTTCTTATTTAGTTCTATGGTCTTGTTTTGTTAGGCTGTTTTTTGTTTGTTTGTTTGTTTTTATTTGTGCCATTTGTGCTGTATATGTACATATGATGTATACTACTACGGAGGACAAAAAAATGTCCGGTTATCACAACACAAAGAAAGAAGATCGGACAACGCATGGTTCCACATTGCATTGGGCTTCTGTTCTGCTTGTGAAACGATAAGCTTCTGTTCTGCGTCCAACGCCCACAGCGACAATTCCGGTTTTGGTTTTTGGTAACTTGTTTGAGTATATAGCTTATTTTAAAGAACAAACGCTACAATATCGTTTTAAGTGTGATACACAGACCCTTTATGTAGGGGCTCCAGTGGTTTTGGTACTTAGAAATGTGAAGTTGATAAGACTCATCGGGTTTGTCTTAAATTCTAAAGTGCTATACATTTGTAGCCCCTCTCTGTCACATCCAGGAATAAGTCTTAGTACGGGTTGGATCGTTTCCTTATCTTAAGTTCATTTAGATATTTTTAATTCGGATGATTGATTAACAAAAAAATCATTTGTTTACAGAAAAGTGAAATTAAAAGACCAGGCTAATTTCCTCGAATTTTCAAGAAGGCTTTTGAAAATTAACCCAGCTTCATACGAGTATAAGAACAAAACGGAAGGTAGAGCTAACACGTCGTGCCCACTAAAAAAAGTCAGAAAGTAGGGCTTACTCGTCGTGCCAACTGGAAAAAAAGACTCCCCTGTCCAAACCGATAAACCTGTTGCCAATCAAGAAATCAAAAGTTCTGAAAATATTTAGGAATTCCAGCAATTTTATACAATTCAACAAATCATTTTTTCATTTCAAAATCCACGTCTGATTAACCCAGTTGTACAGTGGACATAGCTCACAAATTTATTACCTACCTCCTTTCATGCCGCACTAAACCTACATACCGTAAAACTATTTAAGGGATTGATTAATTATTATAAATTATAATAAATAAAAATACATGTTGCAAACTTACACTGCATTAACGTAGGAATGTTTTGAAGCTTAATAAAAGTACATGTAGCGGTTGAGGAGGAATAGTGGGTACAATATGAACCCCTCCCCCAGAGCCTTATATATATATATATATATCTGTGTGTGTGTGTGTGTGTGAAATGGCTATTGTCTGAAAAAAATTGGATTATGAAAAAAAAATAAAATAAAATAAATATATGGTGTACAACTATGCCTTGTACTAAAGAATGTGTTAAAAGTTTTGTAAATTCCATGTAGAAGTTGAGGAAGTGTAGTGGATACCAATGAGATTCCCTCCCAAAAGCCTATGTACATGTAAAAAATGGTTATTTCCTGGAAAAATCTGAATTATAAAATGAATTAAACATATGATGCACAATATACTTTGCATTAAAGAATGTGTCAAAGTTTTGTGAAATTCTATTAAGTGGTTAAGGAAGAGTACTGGATACAATATGGGACCCTCTTCTCCCATAGCCTACGTCCATATAAATGGTTACTTCTAGAAAATTTGAATAATGAAAATATTAAGTATATGGTGCCCGACTACACCTTATATAATAGAATGTGTTAAATTTTGTCAAATTTATACAGTGGTTAAGGAGGATTAGTAGATACAAAAAGGTTACGAACGGCAGACATTTTGCGGGGTATAAAAACTTTGAAAGTGTTTTGTAGAACTTATACAGGAAGAAAAAGCTATTACATAACGTAGGAAACATATATAGCTCCTTACTATAGAAAGCCGTATTGAACTCACTATAGTGTTATTTATATCAAAGGAAAGGAAAACAGAACAATGGTTCTTTAAACTTTCTTCTTTGTATAGTGTAGCTGATGCATATGTCATACACCGACATCTTGTTCTTTTTATCGGACAAAGGTAGTAATGGACTATACGCATTAAGACCTTCCATAGAAAAAATGGCGTCCCCCTCCCCCTTTATCAGAAATACTTGATCTGCAACCGCAGCCAACTACTTTTTAATGACCACTGTAAACATTTTGAGCGGTAATTTTACATGAGCTTTGGAAACCTCTAAGGAGACAATATATTATATACCAACACCTGCCCACTCTCTAGAATACATATGAACGGCATCGATTACAGCATTGCACTATATTACAGCGCAGATCAACTGCGATAAAAGTGTCATCTGCATGGAAAACAGAAATGCTGCTACCCTAAAGAAGAATTTTACCATGTTTCTGTCTTTTCTGCTTTCACATAATCAAACCATTTGTTACAACCTAAATTTGTGTTAAGGACAAGGACAGAACACACAGGGATTGAAAAAGAATCATGTGCTGACATGACAGGAAAACATCAAAGAATAAAAGCATGAAATTCCATTAAAAACCAGGATTTCAGAACGGCATGCTTCTGTTCATCGTAATGTATATGTCGTGAAATCTTACTTCTCAAAGTTTGCGTGATGAAGTGCAATGGTTTGAATTTAATGACATCGAACACTTGTCTGCACCCAGCATTCTGTTATGATCATAGTAATCGTTAAAATTTGAAGCGATGACTTCAATCCGCATTTTTGTAGTCTTGTTTTGGCATGAAGAGAAGTTTGAGCGATGAATTAAATCCGGTTTTTTGTAGTTTATTGGAGAAATTTACATGACGAGAAGTTTAACCGATAAATTAAGCCCCGAATTTTGCATTATCTTTGGGCAATTTACACGACAAGAAGTTTGAGCAATGAATTAAGTCCGGATTTGGGAAGTTTAAGCGATAAATTAAACCTGACTTTTGTAGTCTTAATTGTTTGGGATATTTATATGACAAGAGTAATAGCATATCTAGAAAAAACGATTTATCTTCAGTTAACACAATGATCCACAATACCCATACTGGAAACGGAAATAAAGAACCGGGCGCAGCCGTTTTATTTCAATTACCGAGTCCAAGAGAGATCCTACAGTTACCACTGACATCTTCTCTATCCAAGCGAATGAACTACTGTGAGAGTACTTAGATTGAAAGTGGCTAGTAGTAAGGGTCTTAAATTCGTGGATGTCAGTGTGTTTCTTGATTATAATTCGTTTTTGTTGGTGTTTTAATTTCGTAAATTAAATCATGACATCCATGGAATTTGATGCCCAACAGTGATTGTACAGTATATTAGGAATGTCGTATTTCTCGGATTTCTGACCAAAAACACCCATTTCTCAGCAACCACATTTCTATTACCTTTTGTTGTATAGAAGGCGCAATATAATGAAAAAAAATCTTGACAATAATTGAAGTTTCACTATCAGAAATTGTTAATCGCCGTAGAATTACTTCGTCTCAGCTAGTTGTAGACATAATTAATCTCACTATTCCTACTGGAAATGTAACCCATTCACTGACTATGAGAAATAGTAGTGGTGATGCGTGAAGAGCCGGATTCTTGGTCTCACTATACTTGTTGCAGGCGCGGATCCAAAAGGGAGGGTTCGGGAGTTGGAAACCCCCCTCCCACTTTTGTCGGAAAAGTTTGCAAAAAAGCTCAAAAATTGAAAATTTGGAACCGGAACCACCCATTTTTTCTGTCTACAAAATCTTCTTTTTAAAAAAATTCTGGATCAACGCCTGCTGGTTGTATGATGGTATTGTCCAGTCTGCAGTTATTTTTGTTTTAATTCTGTGTTAGTGGTCTTGTCCAGATTTCAATTGGTCAGGTCATTTATTGATATTGTCTTTCAAAAAACAAAACTGAGCTTCAAGTACATAATAGAAGCACTTAACTGTAGGTAATAAACAACCATACATCTATTTTCATAATGCAAGTATAAGTTCCATAACATTTAAATTGCTTATAATAATTATAATATATTTTTCAGATACTTAAGGACTTAAGCAAAGCGTAGTATATTAAAAAGGTAAAAAATCATTTATAATTGATCACCTTTAACAAGTCTCTTGTGTCATGACTCTGTAGTATAAACAAAATGCTAGCTTGCCATACAACAAGTTTGACAGATGTTTACGCATCTAATGCTTTTTTAAAAGTTATCAATTGATGAAATCTCTGTTGTAACTTTTTTTTTAATACTATTAGTTCAAGTTCATCAAATATGAATGATTTGAACAAAACGACAATAAGTTCTATCCGATTAACTCTGATGCATCAGTTGATCTCTTTACATGTTACTCCGCATGAAATCACTCTATAATAATGAACATGTGACTCGGATTCTATCGTCCAGTAATGTTACGACAACTGCGTGCATCTAATTATGTAAAGTATTTCAGTAAGAAATCATACAGCGTAAATGTTATAAATGTATATGAATTTTCTTTTCCCAAATCAAACATCCTACAAAATCATTTGTTAAACGAAATTTTCTCTCCATGCTGCTGTTATTACAAACATTAAACAAGGATAAATGAGCTGTAGCAATAGGAGAAAATGTCAAATCTTTGCAGAATACATGATTCATGGATATCAAGTTGGCTTAATCACCAAATCAACAACATATTGCAAAACAATTTTGTATTATCATTTCTAGGCAGAAATGTAAAATTGTCCACTGTAAATTGTGTCACAAACCTAAATACCCTTTGTAGATAATTATTATAATATTCCCGTTTGCAGTAATTTTCACTTCGAATCAACCGATCAGAAATCGTACAACATGACGTCATATCATATCATCAAAATAAGGTACCAAATAGTTGCATTCGGTACCGGAGAGCTGTATTCGAGGCCTCGGTTGCCGATTGGACCTGATAACTGATCACATTTACCTATACATATCAACAGCCTATCGCCTGTATGGTGTGAATTCGCACTTGACTTTGGTGACTGCAAGAGCGACGATGTACATGACTTTGGTGACTGCTAGAGGGACGATGTACTTGAGTGACTGCAAGAGAAACGATGTACTTGACTTTGATGACTGCAACAGCGACGATGTACTTGACTTTATTGACAGCAAGAGCGACGATGTACTTGATTAGTATTTACCAGTTAATTGTCGAAGATTTCTGTTTTCTCTGTGTATTCCAGCTTCCTCCTCGAATAAATCTGGTCGCCATAATAAAGCTGAAAATTTGCTGGAAGTTACATTAACACTACTTAAATAAACAACTTTCTTCGACTGATCATATACCCATAGAATGGACATATGGTTATTAGCACAAAAGTAGCTAGTCAGCAAAATACTGGCTTACATTTGAAGTGGCAAAGAAGAAATAGGGTCTGACCTCTCCCAATAATCTTTTATGTCGGAAGTTTACTGAAACAGCACATTTTATGTTATTAAGCATACTGCCAAGATATGGTTTACTAGATTTAAGTTTTTGTAGAAAAGTGATCTTTGTACTAATAAAGACGATCCACTTATGAAGTATTCTACTAAGCTACGGAAAAACTGCATTGGAAAGACGGTATTTACATGGATTTGGTGTTGATAGATTGAGAGTTCTGCTAAAATCTGGCATAATGCTGAGAGCAGATGTAATTCTGTTATAAGAAACTGATGTTCAACATGATGTTCAAGTGGAGATGAACTTATTGAAATAAGTGTTTTGAGGTCACCAGTATATTCGAAGAATATTCGATATTCTTCATCTCTTTTTTTTTCTAATAAAAGATTCTATCGACTGACAATTGCGGTATTTCAGACCTTCCTGTTCCAACACAAACGTGTATCATGTAGTTTATACTTTTTTCTTTCGTTTTATTTCTGGTGGCTAATTGTAGGTGGTCTAAAAGACTGTTTTTGCACTGTTGTATGAGTAATGACAGAAACTTTGCAGTTTAAAGAGGTTCATTAATTATGCATTTAACAGATAGCGTAACACAACATGTTTGTTTACTTTCAATAGAATGGTACTTGCAAGTAACACTCACCTTTTATATAACCTTAGAAGGATGAATCAATTTACTTTTCACGATGTATGATTAACTTTCTTACTCCAAAGAATATTCAGTATTCGTCCGAGGTTGACCTTTAAAAAGTAAACATTTAGATCGATTTTCCTTTAAGACGTAAGTACAATGTGGAAACCTCAACAACTCTGTGGTTTTTTACATACCGATTTTCCATATGGTCATTGATCAGAAATGTACTTCTGTAAGTTTTTTATTCTGTTTTTCCGCAATCGCATAAAGAATGAAATCAATCCGTTAGAGCAATAACCTGGATCTGTTTTTGGAAAATTTACTATATGAAAAATTTCCATGATTTTAATTTGGCATTCTTTATTAATTAGCCCTTCTGACATAGTGCAGTGCTTCTAAGTCTGTAAAAGCAAGGACCAAAGTCAATTTTTGTGTGCGCAGTTCATACTAAAATGTGCATTCGGTAAACGCTTTTACAATCATTTAAATTTAAAAAAAATAAAATATTTGAGGGGTTCTTTTCTTCGATTGTCGAGTTTCAAGTAGACGATTTCAAGTTTCGAGTGCGAAAAATAGAGTTTCGAGTCAGAAAATTCGAGTTTCGAGTTAGAAAATTTGAGTTTCGAGTTGAAAACTTCGAGTTTCGAGTCAGAAAGTTCGAGTTTCGAGTTAGAAAATTCGAGTTTCGAGTTAGAAAGTTCAAGTTTTGAGTTAGAAAATTCGAGTTTCGAGTAGAAAATTTCGAGTTTTGAGCTATAAAAGTCTAGTTTCGAGTTATAAAATTCGAGTTTCGAGTTGAATTTTTTCGAGTTTCGAGTTGCACGTGTGTTTAGACATTAGAACGTAATTGTATGTTAATATGTAGATACTACGGGAAGTGTTCATTACATCTATCACATCATTTCACCGCAAACTGTATACAATTCAGACGATCGTTTGTGAGAGGACGTATATTTAAAAAACTGCTGATTG
>JAOXYI010145645.1:0-11622 GCA_028566495.1 Lithophaga antillarum | reverse complement strand
TACCAATAATTTAATGAATATTCATTACCGAGGACATATAACCTGGGGTTATATGCCGTTTATACGCCATCACTAAAATTTATATTTAAAATTTTACCACAAACTTACATGAAGTATAATTATTGATTTTATAAATGTTCTTGTACATGTAATTGATCACTGTATACACTATATCTACTCTCTGTATTTATTTATTGTCGCTTACTGTTTGTGTTGTGTTATGATGCTGTAGTACATTTGTCATATGCTGATTGCAGCAGACAATATCCATCCATTATCAATTTTAAGTCTTAAATGTTATATCATTCAGTGACTGTTTTGATTACAGACGTTTTTTTGCTGTTCTCTTGGTACAGTTCTAGCCGAAAATTCAAAGATCGAAGACCGAAGAAAACGCTTACTAAACTGAATTAAGTTTGTTCAGAATTGCATTTCCAATTTTGTTTCTAAGACCCTTCACTGTATTGAATTGTTGTATGTTATTAACACATAAAAATATCTTTCACGAGAATGATTCATCTTCAGTGACCGTGTAGATATGTCATTTTTCTCTAGATAACTTACAATTAAAATGAGACAAAAAAACTAGTCTTGCTTCAAATAATCTTGACGAAGCCATGACAGGATGAAAACTGGATTTAGTTTTTTTCTGGATAAATTACTAAAATGTTTAAAATAGAATAATTTCTGACATTTTTTGTGGATATAGTCTTTTTTTTTAGCTACTTACAGCTCTGTTATACTTACAAGAATAACATGTCATTGACCTCAAATCTTTTATAAATATTGGACTACTATATGTACCGTACACACTTCTTCGTCTTTTTCATTTTTACAGCAGTTGACTGGGGATATGATGAATATGGCCTTCGTAAGTATTAAATATACAGTTTTCCTCTTTTTTAAAGAACATATAATTACATTATGACGTTTACAAAATGCATCTAAGTCAACAGAATTGTGGCAAACCAAAACGAAATTTTTATATCTGTATAAAATTAGCTACCGTATTTTTGTCTGTTTTAGTCATAAACCATGCCCATTTCCTTTGATCTTGTTGAATGGCGTAATCGATTTCATCTTGATACGATAACCATGCAGTTTAATTCGTATCGTTTGTAAGGTCACTTTATCGATAAGTTATCGAAATGTAATTGTGAATACATACTTTTGAAATTTTATTTTTATACACGTAATAATGAATTATTTTTCAGTAAATTGTTAATAGTGTGACTGTCGATTTTTTTATCTATCTTTTGTAATTTTATAAGCTATTATATAGCGGTAAATGTAGAACTATGATGATTCTACACTGATTAACAATTCTGTCAGTTAATATAGTCTCTCGGTTTCCAATCAAACGCACCGAAATAGAATGTAGAAGTGATTAAGTTTCCGAATTTTTTATTTGTATGTTGAAACGGTGTTCTAAAACGAAAATATGCTACTGTTGTAGATTGAAGTTTCTACTATTTTATCTATTAATTTTGCATTCATTTATCATGGTGCTTCTATTTGTCACAGTATTTGTTGAGACCACAGACTACCCCAATGTTGCGTAATTTTTAAAGAACAAAAAATCGAACGAACTTAATTTGAGTAAATTTTATTATTTTCAGTTAAAGATTTAAATAATCAATTGAATAAATGTCGCCAAAAGAATTGATAATATACTTTTTGAGCACTTGACAACAAAAGTAAATAAAAAATTGACTTTTTCTTATCTCTTTTAATTGGAGAGTCAAATTTTTTTGTTCTCGTTTGACCTATTTCCTGCCTGTTTGAACGGCAGATAATATTGTATCAAGCTCATGACTTTGTTTATTTTTAACAAATATTCTCACTCGAGCCTGTATCGCTCACATGGTCATTAACTGGTCCATTATTAGAAGTTTAAAATATTGCTAGCACTTATTCGTTACTGAAATTTGCTAAAATTTAGACTTTCATGCCTTAAAGCCTTGAGCCTTCATTCGCATAAACCTGAACAGTGCTTCTTACCGAATATTACTGCATCTCTGTTGTTGATTCTTAACATTTTGAAGGTTTTCCATATTTCGCTTATGTCAAACTTTGGACGTTAAATGTTTTGGATTTGGAGACTATCTTTGTGAAACTTTGAAACTCCTTGACAGTTTCGTTTAATGCTAAATATGTAACACATGTTCAGGGTCGTCCAAACAACAGTTCTGCAATGTTTTAATCGATTTGGCACATTGATCTGAAGATGATTTTTCATCAAATTTTCCACAGGATCCAATGAATGGCAGTCATTTCGGATTGTTGGTTGGTGCAAAAAGTAATAAAACTTGGTCAGGACCTTGTAAGGAACATTCTTAGCAAGTTTCATTTCAATTGGCCCTGTAGTTTCCGAAAAGAAATTGTTTTAAATTTCAGCCAGTCTTAGCCCATTATGCACCTTCGTGGCCATCTTGGATCCCCAAAGACCCTGAAAAATAACAACAAGTGGTCATCATTTTCCAAACAACATTTCTGTCAAGTTTCCTTCTATATGCAATAGTGGGTATGAAAATTTTTCAGCATATTTCCCATAGGGTCCAATTTTAAACTATGTCCCCCAGTGGGAAACATCTTGGAAACTTGGTCATGACCTTGCAGGATCATTCAAGACAAATTCAATTTCCACCCGCTCTGTAGTTTCTGAAAAGAAACGTTTTGAAACTGGCCCGTAGTTTCTTGCAAGAAAATTTTGAAATTTCAGCCAGTCAGATCCAATTTTGGCCCTGCCAGCCGTCTTGGATTTCAAACCATCATGAAAATAACAAGTGGTCATCACGTTCCAAACAATATTTTTGCCAGGTCTCATTCCATAAGCCTCAGTGGTTCTGAAGATTTTTTCAGCATATTTCCCATTAAAATATGTCCCCTGTGGCAGCCATCTTTGAATTTTCGATTGGTCCAAATTTTAACACCACTTGATCAGGACCATGGAAGAATCATTCCTGACAAGTTCTATTTCAATTAATTTCTAACAATAGGTTTTTGAAATTTCAGCCAATCAGATCCTCTTATGGCCCCTGGCTGTCATCTTGGATTCCCATCCGCTGAGAAAAGTAACAATACTTGGTCGGGACCTTTAAAGCAACATTCTGCCAAATTGGTTTCATTTATTGCAGAGATTCTGAAGAAAATCTTTTTTTTTAATTAATCCATTGTGAAATTACGGCTAATTTGCATAAATGGCTATGGCAGCTACTGGCTTGGATAATGGATCATTTCATCCAATATACATTTGAAAGACTTTATACCAAATTTGGTTTCATTTGGATTAGTGGTTCTGAAGATTTTTAAATTAATTTATTGTAAAATAACCGCTAATTTGTATAAATGGCTATGGTGGCCATCTTGAATTATGGATCAACTAATTCGACAGAAGTTTGAAGGAGCACAAGGGGGCTATATGTACCAAGATTGATTTAATTTGGCTCTGTAGTTCTGAGGATTTTTAATACATCAATTTTCGACCAATCTGAGGCCATGGCAGCCACGTTGGAAGGTGGGCACGGTCATCCGACACAATTTTGATATGGGACCATCCCTGCAAAGTTTGGTTCAATTTGGCAGAGTGGATCAAAATTTAGAAGTTTATGAACAGATGATGGACGACAGACACCATGTGATAGCAATAGCTCACCCTGGCTTTAGCCAAGTGCGCTAAAAAGTAAAAAGAAAACATACGACTTTGCTTATCTATATTTAGTTTTTAGGATTAGCAAGCTATAAAATTTGCTTGTCTATCACTGAACTTTGCTCTTCTGCATTATTAAATAGGAGATAACAGGAAGGGTCGATGATTTAGTCCGATACAACAAATCTTTAATGAACAAAACAAACAATGAGTGTAATGTCACTTGCTCTATGTTAATGGCTTCAAAATCCGAGTCAGACTTGAACATTACCAAAATGGACGATTTTCCTACATATTAAGCTATGTTTTGCTTCAAGCATACTCCTGAACCAAAATTATGTTTAAAAAAATGTATTTAGATAAAAGTTTCGGTTAAGGAATGTGGCCGAAGTTTTCTAGATGACAAACCAGGTAAAAATTAAGAAGATTTGGCTAAAAACGTGAATATTGCTAGTTTCTGCAATATTACGACGTAATAGTGACGTCAAACTGTTGGACTTTTGCCTAGGCGATCAATTTTTTTAAACACAGGTTATTAAACCAAGATTTTTTGGAAATGAAAAATTCTTATTAGAGTTAAGAGGTAGTTTAACTTAAATGCATTAATCAGAATGCTGTTTGTTAGGAAGAAATTTGTAGATTTGTTCGGAAGATAAGTTCGTATTGTCCTAGCTTTAGTTTTCAGTGTTGTGTCTCTGTTCTACTTCCCACGTTTGTGTTTGTGTTTGATCTTTTGTTGATAACAGTTTTGCCTGGTCCTATGGGTATATTACTTGTGAACTTCGGTATTCTTCTCATTATATATATCGTTAAATATAGAAGGTAGTATACCAAAATCAGTACGAACTCATGAGTCCAAAGAAGATGACAGATCCAAGTATACAAATAGCTGGGATTGTATGAACTCCAGAATGGAGTGAGACCAGGAGCGTCGACAAGGTAACCATCTTCTGGTATGCATGCATCACCCGTCATGCAACCAAAAAATCATGTCCGGTAGCAACTGTTCAGGACACATTCGGTAGTAAATACAAATGGACATGTGTAGGATCTACAATGACGAAAATACATCCGCAGCAAGTGCAGAAAATGAAATATTATACCGACCGACCAACTCGTTTCAACATACATGTATGTGTAATTTCAAAATTCTACGTAAGGAAATAAACAAGTCATAATCCATGAGTTACATATTTTAAGCTTTTATCTGTGGTTACTTTCAAAATAATAAAGAAAGGGAATCAGTTAAACGATTTCTAGAAAATATATTTTACTCACAAATGTGAGAAGCCGTACACAAGGACTATAGGATACCTTTATCAATATATTCAAATTTAAAAAAAAAATGCACAAGTGTAATTAAGGTGTTGGTAAATCATTAAGTTAAAAGTAACAATGTTTTATGCACTAGACGCATTTCGCTTTTTCCGTAATTTAATTATCATAAGACTTAACACATGTAACCAATTTCTGAGTTTTATTTGATGTTTCCGTAATATTCCTTTTTCAGCTATAAGTATCAGTACTAATGATAACATCTAAGGCATCCAATTAAGTATTTGTCGACATTATCTTTCAAAACAATTAGCATCATTGGCAGGATTTGATTATTAGAACCACCTCCGAGATGTAGTGGTTAGTGCTCGCCTAAAGTGTGGGAGATCGTTGTCCGACTTTGTACGATTGGTACTTACTGCTTCCACGCTAAGCACATAGTAGTTAGAAGACAAAACAATGACTGATCAGGAGTCGGTGTACCAGTGGCGTGACACATGTCTACTGCGGGCTATCGCTTTGGTGTGTTAGCACTATAAAATCCAGCTCAATGTGCTTGTGTAGTACAAGCAGACATCAAAATATGCATCGAACAATATGATTTGTTCTCGCCATGATATGGCTGAAAAATGACTGACTTAGTCTAAAACAATATTCACTCACTCCCTTGATGAGTAGAATTAAGAAAACTAGCACACTAAATTCAGTTTGCAGTATTACACTGCAGGTAAAACATACCTGACTGGGTGGTACTCATAATGTAGTCTGTAATATTACATGTAGGTAACGACAATATGAACCCGATTCCACCCAGCCAAACTAATATACCAAACAATAATATATTACTACCATTTCAGGGAAATAATATTCGTCATTTTCATTGTTTCTGATCATCCGCAAACTTCTCTGTATTTTTACTTGTTTTGTTATTCCATATTTTATATTTGCAGAATATTATATAATAATTTTCCCTTGTGGAATTTATTAGGAATAATCTACTGATACTAAATTGATTGTAAAACATTAGTATGGATTCAGTCAAGCCCAAGTTTTACGTTTCAGTGGAGGGACATTAATCATAATGCCGCACCAAACATTTGATATTATCATATCTGAAAACAGTGTAAACATATTACTAACTATTTCCAAAATTAAGTAAACTAATAAAAAAAGTCTAATCCTTAGACAATTTAGAATAAATGGTGATTTGAATATCGGTACTTTCTGATCTCAGTTTGTTTGATTGTACTACATAAAAAGTTGACAAATATCTAGTGTGTGGTCATATTGATAAAAATGTGATTAATGGACGAAATAAAAGAAAACTATGTCATTTCCACTTTATTTATTTGTTTGATTGGTGTTTGACGTCTTTTTCAGCATTATGTCAGCTATGTTATGAATTGAAAATTTAGTATAAATAAAAAGAAATTTATTAAAAACTGGATTTACTGTTTGGGTAAGGAAAATTAAAATGTTGACTGCCATTCGGAAAAGCAAACCTGTCGGAATTTCTGGCTTATGCAGTGGCCCGACTGTCTACTCTTAATGAATTCTGTGAAGGGTAGTTCCGAATGGTTTAAGAACAACATAGACGTGATTCAACATTGAACTTATAATCTACATTGGTTTATTGCAAACATGTTTTTAGTTTTGAAAGGTTTATTAACAGAAGTACAAATTTCAAAGTCAGATGAAGTTTTCATTTTGATCTTATAAAATGAAGAAAGGTAAAATGTCATGGTGATCATCGGTAAAGGCGTCAATTCCCGTGACCTGTTTTTTCGTTTCACTAGAGTAACGGATAAAAAGTTTCCGAAACGTAGCTGTTGTCACCCATGAATGTTTCACTTTATTTAAAAGACGGGACACGCTTTGCAAGTTTATTCCAAAGAATATGATTTGATCTTCTTCAAATTTGAACTACACATATGTATATGCTCATTCAGTTTCATAGGAAGTGGACCATATAATTTCAATCTCTAATCCTAAATTTTGCCTTTTGTACGAATGCCATCCTGCATTCATTGACCGTTACTGAGTTTCCCTCCCTAAACGTTTTGTAAATAGGATTCTCGTGTTGTAATTTTGAACAACTGTTTCCCTGTTGTGGAAATAATTAGTGTCCCCCGGTTGATACAAAAAAAAATTAAGAAATAAATCACAAATTCATAGTGACAGGAAACGTAAATACAGATGAAAAAAAAATGAAACAAAATTTAAAAAACAAAATAGGAAAACAGAAACTAGTGTAAAAAGCCGATAATTATACCAAGTGCTCCTGAAAGGTAAGCATGCCTTATTGATAATATTTGTCATGATGCTTCAATAGTGTTGTCCAGTCTTTTGGTCTCTAGATCTATACTCATGTTGTCCAGTCATCTTTAGACAGCATTTATAGTAGTGTTGTCCAGGCTTGTATTCTAATCATACGTTACCAGGAGAATTTCAAAGTAAATATTTTATTACTTGGTAAAAACAGTGAACGATTTCCTGTTTTGTTTCATAATGGAAGTTAAAGGACAGATATATTAGTAAACCCTTGTAACCTACAAGAAAAGAAGGGATTCAAAACTAATGAAAAATATAAGTTGTGATATCCTTAAAGAAATATGAGATTCATATACCTCCGAAAAATTCCATTGCTGAAATCAATTTCAGTCTGCCATTGTAATGGTTTGATTTCTTTCCATCATCAAGAAACATTTTACTGAATTGATTACTGTGTGTATGTATGAGAACTAAGATCTGATTTTCAAACTTAAAAGCATGCTTTTTTTAATTTTAGACATCAGCAATGAATGAGGTTCAGAGACTTGCCTTGGAAATTTGCAAGAACAGAACAGATTTAAGTGATGAAAAAAAGGAGAGAATCAAGAAGATGCTGCTTGAACCGAGGAGTATCGAAAATACACCAACTCCGTCTACCTCATCTCACAAGCCTGAAATGGGAACATCAACGGATATGTCAGATGCAGAAAAGCTGCAAATTTCAAGGAGATTTTCTGCAGACATTGAAAATATACGAATGTCCAGACGTTTTTCTAGAAACAGGAAAATATTTGGCTCTGATATGTGCCAAAATCTTGGGGAGATGAAACGCGAAAAGAGATGGCCTTCGCCTTCACATGTTTTAGCGGCAGCCCGTGGCAAGCAACCAATGCAAAGTCTGACTCGGCAACTATCGACAATTGTAGCTTCAAAAGTAACAAACGACGGACAAAATGGACATGCCATAGTACCGAATGATATAGAATACAGTACTAATAACAATGAAAATGAAGGTGATTTCAAGGAAATGTTGTTGAAAAATGAAAAACAAAACACATTTTCGTCGGAAAATGAAACGGGTATTAATTCAGAAAATTTACCTCTAAACGGTAACAATTTAGGTCTTCCTAAGAGCTTAACTGATATTGATGCTAGTGGGTTTACACCATTTAAATATAAAAAGAAATATACATTAAGAGATGTTTATAGGGACTTGACACTCATGCGTAGAGCTGTTTCTGCATGTTTAACTACAGATATTCCATCTGAAAAAATGTCGGATACAGTTTCAGTGGATACAAATGTAGAAATCAAGGTCGATGAACCGTCGGATGAGAATGACTTGACGAGGAAATCTGAAAAATTACTGAAAGATGAGCCAATAATAATAAATGAAGAGAACAAAATGCTATCGACGGGATCAGAAAAAGATGTTACTAGTGTATCGATGGATAGTAATGAGATACCAACTACAGTTGAAAAACAGTTAAATTGGGAGTCACAAGTAATACCTGAAAACACCGCACAACTAGTAGAAGAATCAGACAGAAATCTAATTGACGGACCGTCGAAAGAGAATGAAGTTACGGCAAAAGAAGAACAAAGGACGGAATCAAAAGTATCAACTGGAAAAACTGATTCATCAGGAGAAGAGTCAGAAAGAAAATTTACTGCTGTACCATCGAATAAGGATGACGACGTATCAATTGTTGAACAACAAGGGAGTTTGTCAAAAGAAACGACTGAAAATACCGAATCAGCAGAGAAAGAATTAGAAACGAACCTCATTGTTGTGCCAACAAATGAGAATGAAACTTCCAACAAATTTGAAAAAGAAGCAGGAAACTCAAAAATGATAATTGATGATAACTCGTTATCTGTTGAAAAATCAGAAAACAATCAGAATGAAGAACCACGAGACAAGCAGACGATATCAACAAATAGTGACGTTCAACTAACAAAAGATGACAGTCAGTCTGCAAAAAATAATAACAAGTCAGAATTAGGAGATGAAATAAAAACGACTGAATCTAAATTAACGGTTCAGGATAACTTATCTTCTGATAAAGAGGACAACGGCTTTGATAGACAAGAAATTAAATCTAGCACAATTTTTCCTGAAAAGACAGAAAATCAAACTCTAATAAATAGCAGACAGATTGTCGAACAAAACGAATCGGATACTTTGATGAGTAATACTATCAATTCGCAAGTGACTGAACAGGAAAATACTCTCAACATTGGAGAGACAAATGATACTTGTGAAGGGAAACTCGTGGAACAGCAGATTCCTTGTGATACGGTACAAAGAAACATTATAGAAAACAGCTGTGATAAATATGGTTCAGTGAATACGAATATTACTGATTCGTCTGTGATTTATTCGAATTTTGAAACGAAAAGCAAAGAAGAAAGTGAAAATCCATACCAAAAGCTCACAAAAGCATCAAATGAACCTGAAAAACATTCAAATATCGCCAAAGATGATTCGACAAGCTCTCTTGATCCTAAAACTAAAGAGAAAAGTGATATTACATCTGATGTCGAAAATGTCGTGTCTTCAGATGTTATAATTCTGAAATCAGAAAAACTGTTTTATGATAACATCTATGAAGATAGTGTAAAGGAAACAAAACCAAATAAGGAAAAGAAATTAACACGAAATAATGAAACATATTCTGGCACAAATAGAAACTTAATTGAAAAGGAATTGAAATCGCGTTCAAGAGGAAATAGAGATAATTCAAAACAACTGAATCAAAACGTTACCAGTTCAATTAATAAAGGTACAAAAATTCACATTAAGAAGTTTGAGAAATTGGAAAGAAGACCAAATAATAGTAGATATAAAATTCGTGCCACTGGCGTAGCAGACGTGAAAAAAGACACGAGCGTTTCAATAACTGAAAAAGATAACGGAGAGAAAGATAAAACACACTCTACGAATGATCTATCCGATTTAGCAAACAATGTATCCCATTTTTCTGATTGCATGACCATCGTAAACCAGTCGTCTATCTCTGGTCAATTTACTGACGAAAATAATGTACAAGATTACATAATAGATAGTAACGAGTATCAAAATAGTAATTTTAAAACACAAGAACATCACGTGAGAAATGGTAAGCTTCCGAATGGTGGGGTAGGGTATTATAATGCGCATGACAGGGCAATAGGCACTGAAAAAGTTATCCACAAAAATCAAATCAAGGATGCTATCGAAGGCAAAAGTGAGAAGTTGCAGACAGCATACGATGTAAGTACTCATAATCAGATAGGATTAGTGCGTGTACGCGAGACGAAGAGATCAAGTTATACAGACTACAGAAAGATGAATAGAAGCATAGCTCCAAAGTCACTTCATGACACAGTGCCCCAGCGGAAAGAGTACGCAAATGCTAAAAAGGTGAAGTCAAATACAAAATTAAAAGGGATGAAATTGTTTTCACAGGGTGATAGAAAATGCAAATGTTCCCATAGACACAAAGCGCGTGCACAACAGACAGACGACATAAAACAGGGCAAAAGGAGACTTCCGATTAAGTCACATGACATGCTGAATGCAACATACCTAAATCACCAGTCATGTAATTTTAGCATCACACCTAATCACACAATTAATTCATCAAAAACAGAATCTTCCCAAAATAAAGTTGCAAGAAATGATAAATTATGCAAGAGAAATAAGGGAATAACAAATGAGAAATATAAGGCATACCAAAAGAATGATAATTATAATTCTTTTAATACGTGTTTTACAACTTTGATTAGACCGGGCACGCAAAGTTTGTCCGTGTCAGAAAACAATGTCTCTAATATTCCCGGTCTTCTTGGAAACAAAACACAAAATACAGACAGCCACGTCGAAATGTCTACTGGAAACGATGGAGTGAGATTTGCAGGAGTGGAAAGCGAAAGGGAAAACGTTAAAAAAGTAATGATTGAGGATACTGATAATTTACAACCCAAATCAGAGAATAATGATGATCAGAAAGATATAGATGGTCTTTCAGATGACGACAATGACTCAGTTTTAGACGATAATGAAGATGAAAATGAAAACGAGGGCGATGATGCTCAAAAACCACGAAAATCTGTTATGTTATCAAGAAATTCTACTAAAAGTAGGACTGATTTTACGTTGTCCAGTGCCTTAAGCCGTCAGACGCCTTACAGTGATTTTGACTATACAGAAAAAGGTAAGACGTACAGTATTTTTGGATGAAAAACTTTTTCAACCAATAAAAATCAGTTAAATTACGTTCATTATCTAAACTAATTCTGATATGATGTTTTCCAGGGTTTTTTTTCTGAAAAACTTTGTTTTATTGAAATTAGCCGTTTCCTACAGCTGCTTTAAGTACTAAAAGTTTATTCTTGTTTATTGAATGTCAAAGAAAGGCGAGAGAAAACCGAAGGAGCATTCA
>JAOXYI010145534.1:0-11623 GCA_028566495.1 Lithophaga antillarum | reverse complement strand
ACGAGTCATATGATATACAACACCCTATCTTTCAAACAATTTTGAAAAATAGTCCCTTTTGGCCCTTTTTTTGGACCTGGACCCTTAACTGAAAAATCAAAGACGTTATTGCACATCTACAGGCCATAAACAATCATTTAAAATCAAAACAAAACACCTGAGACAAAAAGTGTAGTCAAGACACAAGCTATACACATATAATAACCCTTTTTGGCCCTTAATTGGACCCCAAACCCATAAATAAACTAGAGGCTCACCTGAGTGAGCCGGTATCGCTCTCCTGGCTTCCTAGTGGCTTCAGGTTAGTACTTAATTTGACACAATGATTCTGAAAAAATATTTCAAATTTTATATTTTTAGTAATGGTAGTGGCCATGTTTGTTATTGGGGTCATCATCCATAATTCTTTAAATGTAGCATTAATGTATCATTTACCCAAAGTCTGATAGCAATTGTCATTTTACAGAATTTTTCATAATTTTTTCAATGAATTTTTTGTCAAATTTTCTACTTTTAGTAATGGTGGCAGGCATGTTTGATGGTGGTTAGGGTCATCAACCATAATTCTTAAAGGGGTTCATAAATGTATCATTTACCCAAAGTTTGGTAGCAACTGGAGCTTTACAGGGTTTTTCAGAATTTTTTTACTGAATTTTTTGTCAAATTTTCTATTTTTAGTAACAGTGGTGGCCATGTTTGATGGCTGTTGGGATCATCAACCATAATTCTTAAAGGTGGTCATAAATGTATCCTTTACCCAAAGTTTCGTAGCAATTGGCCCTTTACAGGATTTTTCCAAATTCTTTTATTATCAAATTGTTTGTCAAATTTTCTATTTTTAGTAACAGTGGCAGCCATGTTTGTTGGCAGTTTGGGTCATTAATCATACTCCTTACAGGGAATCACAAATGTATCATTCACCCAAAGTTTGGTAGCAACTGGCCTTTTACAGAGTTTTTCAGAATTTTTTTACTGAATTTTTTGTCAAATTTTCTATTTTTAGTAACAGTGGTGGCCATGTTTGATGGTTGTTGGGGTCATCAACCCTAATTCTTAATGGGGGTCAAAAATGTATCATTTACCCAAAGTTTGGTAGCAATTGCCCCTTTACATGATTTTTCGGAATTTTTCTATTGAATTTTTTGTCAAATTTTCCATTTTTAGTAAAGGGGGTGGCCATGTTTGTTGGCGGTTGGGGTCATTAACCATACTTGTAACAGGGAATTATAAATGTATCATTTATCCAAAGTTTAGTAGCAATTGGCCCTTTACAGGATTTTCCAGAATTTTTTTATTGAATTTTTTGTCAAATTTTCTATTTGTAATACAGTGGCGGCCATGTTTGATGGCAGTCAGGGTCACCAACCATAATTCTTAAAGAGGATCATTAATGTATCATTTCCCCAAAAGTTTGGTAGCATTTGGCCCTTTACAGGATTTTTCAGAATTTTTAATTGAATTTTTTGTTGATTTTACCCTATGGTTCTATTTTAGTAACAGTGGCCATGTTGGTTGCTCGGCGGGAACATTGGATATAATTTGAAAGTAGGCACCCTAAGGATGACTATGGCTCAGTTTGGTTTAGTTTGGCCCAGTTGTTTCAGAGGAGAAGATTTTTGAAAAAGTTAACAATAGACGACGACGACGGACGGACGACAGACAACAGACACCAAGTGATGGCAATAGCTCACATGGTCCTTCGGACCAGGTGAGCTAAAAATATAAGACCTTACTGCACATCTGCAAGTCATAAGCAATCATTTAAAACGAAAACGAAACACCTGAGACAAAAAATGTAGGAGTTCAAGTCACAAGGATTGGGATGGACAGACGGACATACGGGGGGTATAAAGTGCAGGTATAAGAAAACAAACCAATAAAACTGAATGAAAATATTCAGATACGCATGGATTATTAGATGAGAGGCTGTGCATAGTTATTGGGAGTGGTCACGCCTTATAACTAATGATTGATCAACTCTTTATAAATATATTATTTTAATTAAGTTGACCAATATTCATACACAATTACCTGTTGTTGAACTCATTTCCCCCCTTTGTGACCTGTTACATTCAGTCTGTTGTTTTTCTTCTCTTTGTGAGCTGTTACATTCAGTCTGTTGTTCCTCTGAATGATTTAATGTTTCCTTCTCTAAAAATTAAAAAAAAAAAAAATATATAAAAATATATCTGAAATTGCAGAATTTGGCAAATCTAAAGCATATGCAATATTCTGTGAGTGTCTTTAAGACATATAATAGGAATAGTATAAGTAAGAGAAACTTATCATTGACCATTATATTTTTACACAAACTTCTGCATAGATTTGGTTGACAAGAAATGTAGTGTATTGCCACAGATAATTTGCTTCATGCTAAATATTTTCATTTTTATCACTGGTACTTATGAAAAACTTTTTGAATGAATCTGTGATATTATGGCTAGTCTGCATAAAAAGCTTTTACATCCATCTTTGATTAATGAACCCAAACATCTGACATAACTTTGAAAAAGAATTAATGAAGTATGCATGGTTCCATTTGGCCAACTGAAGAGGACTCTAAACCAGAGGCTCCTAAGGAGCCTGTAGTCACTCACATGGCTTTCCTTGAAAAAGACTTTGAATCACTGGAACAATTTCAGTAGCTTCTAAGGACCATTTGGAGCATAAGTGGTTACTGGTAATGCAACAGATTTAGACAACAAAACAATAATGAACAAAGTAACAGTCAAAGGATCATCAAAGCAATTGTCAAAAGACAACAGAAGCTTATAATATGTCTTCATAGTGTTTCCTAAAGCAAATCTGACAAAATCTGTTGAATCACATTAAAAATGGATTATGATTTTCTGCTCATAATAAGAAAGCCACATAACAAATATCAGAACAATCCATTAAAGAACATTAGAGAAGAAACTTACATAAAGCGCTCATAATGTACCATTATTATTTGATATCTCACAACCCTATGTTTAAACAAAGTTCTATATTTAGAAGCAATAATCACATTGGGGAAATATGATATCTGTAGGGTTGGAATGATCTAATTATAATAAATTTGCACTTTACGTTTAATTCTTTGATTTATCACAACCCTATGTTTAAAAAAGTTCTATTTTTAGCAATGGCTGTCATTTTGGATTAAATATGGTTGTGATAGTATTGAAATGATCTAATAACATTAAATTTGCAATGTACTGTTAATTTTGAGTCATTTCCTAATGATTAAACAAAGTTTTATTGTTAGCAATGGCTACCATTTAGCGGTAGTGTTGAAATGAATTTATATCAATAAATTTACAAAGTAGTGTTAATTTTGAGTCTTTTGATATGTAACAACCATATGTTTTAACAAAGTTCTACTTTTAGTAACGATAGCCATCTTAGTTGGTCAGCAGTGTCATCGGACACAAATTTGGAAGAAGGTAATGTAAGAACATTAGCTGCCAACTTTTGTCTAAATTGGTCTTGTAGTTTTAGAGGAGACAATTTTTAACTGATGTTTTCTAGAATTTTTATTTTTTAGTAACGGCGGTCATGTTGGTTGCTGTTCAGGGTCATTGGACAAAATTCTGAAAGGGGACCAGTCAAGGACCATAACTACCAAGTTTGGTTTCAATTAGCTCAGTGTTTTCAGGAGATAATTTTTAACTGATTTTTAGCTTGAATTTTCTGACTTTAGTAATGGAGGACATGTTGGTGCCAGCTGGGGTCATCGGACACAATTCTGAAAGGGGACCAACCAAGGATCATAGCTGCCACGTTTGGTTGCAACTGGCTCAGTGGTTTCAGAGGAGATAATTTTTAAGTATTTTTTTGCTGAATTTTCTATTTTTAGTAATGGCAGCCATGTTGGTTGGCAACCAGAGTCGTCATACACAATTCTGAAAGGGGACCGCCCAAAAACCATAACCACCAAGTTTGGTTCAAATTGGCTCTGTGGTTTCCAAGGAGAAGAAATGCAAAGTGTGGACGATGGACGACTACAGATGACGGACACAAAGTGATGGCAAAAGCTCACCTGTGCTTTTAGGCAGGTGACCTAAAAATCAACACATTGTGATATTATGGCTGACTAAGTTGCATGATTCCCTGGAACACCTAATAGCCTTCCCCACTATGAATATCAACATACATAATTCTGAAAGGTAACCATACGATGACCATTCCACCAAAGCTTGATTTAAGTTGGAGGATTAGTCTCAGAAAAGTTAATTTTTTAAGTGGGGTTTAGTCTAAATATGCTTAATTTGCATATTTGGCAAATAGTAGCAAAATTTTTCATAAAAACCCACAATACATGTTAGCAACACTTTACTGTGTGTCTACACTTCAAACTTGATCAGATTCTGTGGAGAGATGAAGCTAGATTGGCTGTATATGATATCTTCTATTTTTAGTAATGGTACTCATATCAGGTAGGATCATATTATTTCTTGATAAAATTCTTCTAATGTCTGGAGCACCACATTAATAAATGTGTAATAAAGGGCTACGCTGAGCGCAGCATGATACGACCGCAACATGTCGACAAGGAAAATTCGAATAAGTGTATATTAGAAGTGAGTGAGGACAAAGTATTGTGCTTGACACAATAATATGCTGGATCAGTAATTTACTGGACCCATTAATATGCTGGACACATTTATTCCTGTCCCTTTGGCTTAGTTATGATTTTGGGCATTGGCCCCTTTTAACCCCTTATATCTCCGAAAACATAAAAGCTACATCAAATATATTGAAATATTCCTGAAAGCACTTGAAAAACTAGGAAAAATAAATACATGGACATACAATTTGCTTGTCACCGATTTCATGTTGACACAAAACAATTTTGAGCAAAATGGTGAAATTGGCCCTTTCATCACATTTGACCCTATTTATCTCAGAAACCGTAAAAGATAGAGAAAATCGGGTGACATACGACAGAAAGTTCTCTTCAAAAGGAACGCAATCAAAAAAACTGCATCTCAATTGGACGAAAAATAAATATTCTATGTACCTAGGAAAAAGGCGAAATTTGACCAAATGATGATATTTGACCCTATTTATCGCAGAAACCGTAAGAGATAGAGAAAATCTGATGACATATAACAGAACACTCTCTTCATGAGGAACCCAATGAAAAAAACCTTGTCTCAATTGGACGAAAAATAAAAAATTCTGTGTACCTAGGAAAAAGGCGAAATTTGGCCCGTTGATCACATTTGACCCTATTTAACTCAGAAACCGTACGAGATAGAGAAAATCTAATGACATACTACTGAAAGCTCTCTTCAAGAGGAACGCAATGGAAAAAAAACCGCATCTCGACTGGACGAAAAATAAAAATTCTGTATACCTAGGAAAGTGATAAAATTTTGTTGTTTCAACCTCTTTTATTTCAAAAACTATATGAGATAGGAAAATCTGTTGCAACTTTCTTGAAGCACTCATAAAGACGAACGTTTTTAAAAAAAAGTTCATCAAAATCGGATGGAAAATAAAAAAGTTACAAATTTTGAAAATTGCCACTGTTTGACCCCTTTTATCTCGGAAACAGTAAAAGTTACGAAAAATCCGTTGGCATGTCACAGAAAGGTATTTTCGTTAGGAACTGAATGAAAAAAAACCGCATCAACATCGGATGAAAAATGAGCGTTCCACATGCAAAAATACGAAAATCCCATTTTTACCACTTTTTGGCTCCTAATTCTGAAACCGTATGGGTCGGATTCCCCATTTTCAATCCCAACCTTCATTTTGTACCAAGAATTATTGTGTTAAAATTTCAAACAGATTGGACTGCTAGAACTAAAGTTATCGTACGGAAACCAATGTGTCTACGGACGGACAACGCCGATGACGACAGACCTAATAACATAATACGACCGCAAAAATTTTGCGGTCGTATAAAAATGATAGAAAAAATCATGCTATTAGTGAAAATAAAGCATATTGCCAGATACAAACATTTATCATCTTTTTTCAGTGCATTTCTTCTGAAGTAAAGCCCTGTCAACGTACAGGCAGGAGAAAAATACGCAATTGTGGAGGGGGCCTGGGTGGACGAGTGGTTAAGGCCAAAGACTCATGACCACCAGCCTAGCAGTGCTGTCGAAGTTTTCTGCTCGCCCCACTTCATGTGTTATGGTATCTAGACACCTATCAAAGGTTGGGGGTTTCAAAGGTTCAGCTGGATAGCTGTTTTGGCTTTCCTCCCCCAAGAAGTCTGATATAGCCGAAAAATTGCTGAAAGTGACGATAAACCCCAACAACCAAACCACAATTATGGAATATGAATTGGTCCATATCAAAGGTTTCATGATCAATGTTAAGTGTAGTTCAAATACTCTTTACACCTTTATACTTTTGGATAAAATGGCCAAAAAGGATATCTCTAATGCCATCTCCCCAAAAAAGACCAACATGACTGTGAATATATAATTGTTCATTACCTTCCAGTATTTACGGATTTCACCAACTGCTTTGATCAAATAGGACTTTCTGCCTTTTAACAATTTTTCAGCTATATTATCCTTACCCAGCAAGTCTGGTAATTACAATACAGCTGAAAACTTGCTGAAACTGACGATAAACCCAACCCCAAGTTGTATCAGCAACCAGCTTTACTGGTGGAGGAAACCAGAATACAAAGAGAATACCATCAATCTTCAGCAAGTATTACTAGTCAACTTTATCACGCAAGGTAAAAGTCAAATGTACAATCATTTTTGCTATCATCCAATGTCAGCTACAAACTCACACCTTAGAGATGATAGGCTACTGTGATCTGTACATGTAGGTGTGAGCAACTACCTAGACCACTAGGCCACCACTTAAAAGAGTTGATAGGCTGCAGTGATCTGTACATGTAGGCATGACCAACTACCTAGACCACTAGGCCACCACTTAGAGTTGATAGGCTACTGTGATCTGTACATGTAGGCATGACCAACTACCTAGACCACTAGGCCACCACTTAAAGAGTTGATAGGCTGCAATGATCTGTACATGTAGGCATGACCAACTACCTAGACCACTAGGCCACCACTTAGAGTTGATAGGCTGCAGTGATCTGTACATGTAGGCGTGACCAACTACCTACACCACTAGGCCACCACTTAAGAGTTGATAGGCTGCAGTGATCTGTACATGTAGGCATGACCAACTACCTAGACCACTAGGCCACCACTTAAGAGTTGATAGGCTGCAGTGATCTGTACATGTAGGACGTGACCAACTACCTAGACCACTAGGCCACCACTTAAGAGTTGATAGGCTGCAGTGATCTGTACATCTAGGTGTGACCAACTACCGGGGCCACCAGGCCACCAAGGACCCTCATGGAGTTGATGGATACTATACAATATATGTACATTGTCGGCGAATGTACAAGCGTTAGAAACTGGCAGAAATGCAAGCTTTAGCCAGCATTTCTCACCTGTTTCGTAGCGAATACAAATAAAATTTATATCACCAACAATGTATGTATGTTGTGTTTATCCTGCAATAATAAAATTCATCCTACTATAAACTAATTTAATGTCAAAACCTATTTTACAAATGAAAATTTAACAGCGACAATTGTGGCACAATTGAATCATATCGTAATGTCATAAGCAAAGCTGCATTGCGCGTCACAATAACTATGTCCGGGATCCAGTTTACAAAGCTTTTGTCTGCCTCTAATAAGGCTTGGGGTACCAGGAGACGATATATTGTCAGTGATAGTATATCACAAAAATTTATACTGTCAATGCATTTAAGCTGCATTAATAGAATGATTGCAGAACAAAACTTAATAATGAAATCTTATACACTCTGAAATGTAAATTTGCCACAAATTTTCAAAACTATTAAAGTTTTTGTGAACTTCTCTTTTACATCAATCCACAAAAATTGGTACATACAAAGATAAATGAACTGGCCATTGTTTCTATCTGCAGTGGTTAAGAATACTTGTAATGTGCAAAGAAAAATAAGAACAAAGACAACTCTATACAATATGTTTACGATCAAAAATAAATACAAAATCTAAAGGACTTGAGTTGATATGAATGATGACACTATTTTCAAATCCATTTACTTCCATAAAATAAAATTTAATCTTCACAATCCAATGTAAAGCCCAAAATAATAAAAATATCATTTTCTGTTCTGGAGTTGACATATGATGACGTACAGACATTTGAAATGTAAATTCAATAGGAAAAAATGTTTCAAATAGTAAACTGTTGCATTATGATATAGGTTCCACCCTATAATCTCCTTAGATCTATGCAAATAAATATAGGAAATAAATTGCTTTGATGTACAGGAACATAAAAATTCTTAAAGAACTTTCGAAATTCTTCAAATTTCTTTTCCTTTTACACCAACTGCCTCAGTGGTATAATGGTCAGCATCCTCACCTTGAGGGAGGAAGGTTGTGGGTTCAATCCCTGGCCAAATCAAACAAAAGGCCTTAAAATTGGTATCTGCTCCTTCTCCGCTAAGCATGCAGTATTAAGGAGTAAGAGCAAAGATGGGTCAGCTCAGAGTCTGAACAATGTGTCCAAGTGGGGTAACATGTCTTCCTGCAGACTGTTGCCTCAGTGAGCTAGCACTATAAAAATCCAACTCAGCATGTTGGGTCCCCCCAAGGGTACCTAGGGTATAGAAATAGGACCCAGGTTCTCCACCTTGTGGGCTAAAACCCCTCCTAAATGGAATGTCTGCCAGTTGTGCAGGATCATAAATACACAACCAATGTCCGTCGGATGGGGACGTAAAATCTGAGGTCCCGTGTTGGGAGAATGCCACACTCTGCACGTTGAAGAACCCTTGTAACAAAGCTCTTCGTGAGTGGTCCATACGTGGCCAATTGCAAGGCTAAATTCCCCGCCCCATCCTTTTCCTGTGGCAGTTTAAATTTTCTGCCCAATGGTCTGTCCCATCCCCGTTAAATCAATAGTATTGATTAACTTGTTCTCATCCTGAATATAGCTGAAATATTGCTCACGGGACATTACACAACAATCAATCATGATAACAAGTACAGCTGAATCTCGTTATGTTGAACTCGGATAAGTCATTTTCCTGGAAAACCTGAATTAAAAATTTTGTCCCTTCACAGGAAGAATAAGCTAACTTTACTCCGGATAACTCGAAAAAAAGAACAAAGAAATTCTAAGTAATGAAGTGTGAAGTTCAGGTTATTACATCCTTTTTGGTTAAGTCGAATAAAATGACTGGTCCCTTCCAGTTCAACATATAAACAAGAATGGACTATACATCCACATTATACCTTGTAATGATATTTCTATGTATATCTATCCCAAACCAAAGTTCAGAAGTGAGTATTTGATTTAGTGGTACTAGAATTCCACTAAAATTCCACTGCTTTTCCACTCTGAAATTAGTGAAGTTTTACTGAAATACCAGTACTTGATTACTTAAAATTGCACTAAATTTGTCCTGCTGTAATTGCACTAAAACTCCCCTAAGATTATTACTTTTCAGACTCTGAGAATTTGCAGAGCATCTACATGTATGTAAGAAAAATTTTCTGTTAAAATTCTAATATATTTCTTGCTAGAATATTACAAGCAGAACGTCAAGATAAGAGATGTTTCCACTAAAATTCCACAGTCATTAATTGAATCTTGACGGTTATACAAGGAAAATATTCTTAACCACCTTGATTTTTGAACTGTTTTTAAAGAATTTAACCTTATGTTCCATGAAGACCCTGATTATTTGAACTCATTTTCAGGGATTGGGAAAGTTGTACGCCATGCGCCATTTGCACATTATCAATAAAAATGGTGCATTTGCATATTTTAATGTGCTCAAAGGGCACACTATTTATTTCCAACCTGATTGTGTTCTATTTCGGGCTGGTGTTGCTACCTCCATGCAGTATCGATGTGCTGAAGTACAGTTTGATACAAGTGCCCAGATTGAGCAAAATAAATGAGATTTGCATCCAGTCGATTCTTATTTAACATCTTCACTCATTCAAATGGAAAAATCTAGAGTAATTCGGACTCAAAAAGCATTTGCGCATGCACGATCGGAATATTTTAAAAAACGAAAGTAGCAAGAAACACGAACGAGATCCAACTGTTTAAAAATAAATATCGATGGAATGGCAAATCTATTATTCTCTATGATCGTCAACGATAAAAAAACTTTAGTTAACGACATTCTGGACAGCATTAATGTATGAATACTTTTCAAATTTACCATTTTAGGTCTTTTTTGGCAACGTAAATGTGTTGCTGAAGATTGTGACATTTTGCCCTGTAACCAAACTTCATATTTATCTATGCAGCAGAAATTAAAAAAAGTATAGCATAATTTGAAGTAGAAAACAAGATCATGAAAAGAAATTTTTATCTAAGAATGTGTCAAACAAACAATCAATTATTGTTATTGGTAGTTCGATGTCAGATGAAAAATATCATGGACATAGTACCTTACTTGCTCTTACATGTACATTTGTACATGTATGTGCTCAATACCTTGGTCTGCCAAGATACGGTTCCACCAAGATCATTTTGATCATGAATTATTACACTTTTGCATAATATGCAATGTGTTTCTTTTTTTTTTTTTTTGTGAATAAAATGAATATCAATTAAACGAGACTAGTAATACATTGAAATGAATTCAGGAGAATCCCTTAATATCCTTTTTCATATCTAGGTATTTCGGCCCATTGAGTTGGCGCCATGGCCCATTGATTTTTTTCAATGCAATTTATTTCCCATTGCAAAAAAATCTTTCCCAATCACTGCATTTTACATATACATTTTATAGTACAACTAATCTCAGTTTCTGATTATCAAAAATATACCACGAATGTCCAAAAAACACAATACCTTGCAAATGTGCATAGTTCATGAGTGAGTTAAAATGTTGTTTGGTCATGAGTGGTATATTTTTGCTAATGGATATATGGATTAGTTATACTGTTTATTATATAGATATTTTTCGATGTCGATTTTTACATATTTACACAAAAATTGTTAATATTAAGCAAGCCTACTTTAAAAAAAACTCTTTGTTGTTCCCCAAACCTGACTCAGTGGTTGAAGGTATGGGTAAGTACCCGTAGGTAGGTAATTTTTTTGTTCTTGTCTCAGTGAGTACCGTGACAAACCTCTGCAAACCAGAAGGGATACTCTAAACTGCAGAAATATTGATTTACAAAAATATTAAAATGAAAATTGAAATAAAATATTCTGAGTAGGGCCAATTTTTGGGGGTGGGTAGGGATTGGAGAAACAAACAATAATTTAATTTAGGCCTTAATGATAGTGTTTTCTGTTGCAAGATGTGCTAGAATTCAGCAACTAAAATGTATCAGAAAACAAGCATTATGACGTTACCAGGGTAAAAATAAATTTGATAATTTCATTAGTGAAATTATTATTTTTATTTCACCAAGAAATCACAGTATTTTAATCTACATTTGTATATAAGACATGTAAGAAAATCAGCTTATGTGCTTGTTTATAAAATACCTGTCTGCACATCACTTACCTCTTCTGCCGTGTTGACTACACCTGTATTGTAACCAAACATGAAGGATGATCCCAGTACACACGCTGCTATAGCAAAAGCCAGCCTTCCTGTAAAACCCTGAAAAATGCAT
>JAOXYI010145423.1:0-11624 GCA_028566495.1 Lithophaga antillarum | reverse complement strand
AAAACGTATTTATTTTATCCATCCTTTGTTAATTAAATTCTTGAATGTATAATCACAACTATCTGTGTTTACTTTGTCATAACTATTTCCTATGACGCGGCTTACTTCCATGTGTGTATTGAGGCATCCAATGGGATTTATTTTATGCAATTAGCAGATCTTAATTCGGCTAATATGCTGGTTACTTAACCTAAAACTCCAATCGCTACTGTGGTTAATGACTGGAAGTAGGAGCGGATTTTTTATCTATTTGTTACAATTGGCATGTCCGGACTTTTAAAATAAAATGAAACGTGTTTTAAACTTCCTTTGTCTCTTAACTCCTGTAATTGATCGAATATGTAAACATCTGTTCTTTGTTTTTGTGGGCCAAGGTGACATGATCGATAAACACTTTAGACACGCTATACCATGTGTTAATCGGCAAATTGTTAACAGAAATAATTTCTTTCATGTTTTTTTTTAATGAAAATAAAATATACGTTAAAAATGTTTAGAGGTACGAGATATAACGAAAGATATGAAAAATCTGCTATTCAGCTCAATACACCGATTAAGCTTCCTGTTCCTGGTTAGCAACAGGGGAAAACGGATTATAAGTTCACCCTCGTGGATAGATCATCGCTTTATGATTGGTACAATGCATATCTCTTAGTTAAATTTAAGGTAGAAAATCTAGCTGATGGTACCGCTCTTGATAACAAAAAGATTGCAGTTATTTCAGATGCAACTAATCTCCTAGAACAAATCACGGTTGGACAAAATAGCAAGATTGTGTACAATTGTAACAAACTATCCACTGCTAATTATGTGAAAAGTTTACTAACTTTGTCTAATAACTATGTTAAGTCCGTTGGACAAAATAATTTCATTTACCCAGACACTGATGCACCCGCTGACCCAGATGCGAATGAAGGTTTTAAAACAAGGGACTTGTTGACAAACAACGGAAGAGAAGTAACAGCCAAAATCCCATTAAATCGTTTCAGCTTTTTTGAATCTCTTGAACAAAATTTACTACCACCCGCTCAAATGGAAATAGAGATACATATAAATGACGATTCGTATTTGATTTTTAGAGGAGGAGACACGGCGGGTAGAGTTGGAATTATGGGTTCCCAGGTTAAAATTTAATTCCGACGGGTTAAAAGAACTTCTTCCGCTTTACATGGCTCCAAGGACATGGAAATATTAAGGGAATTGGTACATGAAAGTGCAGCAAGTAAGATGACTGAAAGTATGTACAGAATTACAACAGGGGTTGCAAATTGCAAACTGCTAACTGCAAGGCTGGAGGTTGGGTCCGGCATGTATTATCCGGAAAGCGCATATAGTTCAAATGCCATGATTCGTATTTACGATGATGCATGCAGTTTCAAACCCAATTTAACAAATGACTCTGACGCTGGAAACATGATAAACCCAGACAACTTCGAAAACCTATATGAGTTAATTCACTTTGATTTGTCATATATTCCTAAAATTAACACCATGGAAAACACAAGTCTGACGTTAGACTACAGACTGAACGCAACACCTACTGATGACTACAAGATATACGCCTTGGTACTTAATGAGGAAGAAGTAATTCTTGATACGGTTGGAAATGATTTATTAATCGTATAAAAAAATGGGCATATTTAATAACATTGCAGAAACAGGAACGACAGGGGGAACAACTGAAACAACGCATTTCGATGTCTCTCGCCTTTCTTTAAGTAAATACGCAACCAAAACTGAGGTTGAAAAAACAAAGAAAGAGATACAGGAGTATCTCAGGAGAAGTAACCTGATTCCCGAAAGGGATAACACAATGACTACTGATCTTAATATGGATGGGAATAGAATTGTAGGTCTCAGAAAAGGACAAGGTAAAGACCATGTTGCTAGAATGGACCAAATAGCGGAAAGTTATCTTGGTCTCGTAGCACAAAAAGATTTGAATATGAACAAAAAATACATAAGAGGACTTGAAACCGATTTGAATGATAACTCGTCTGCAGTGAAGAAGAAATCTTTGCAGGATAAAATAGATATACAGAAACCAGCACTTGCACAAACAGAACAAGATCTGAAAAAGGAACTAACTGAAGCTACAAAGGATTTTGCTACAAACAGCTGCTAGTAAACCAAATAGATAAACAAAGGGAAGAAATAGACAAGGTTTACCTCAAAAAACATCCACTTTTGCGACTGGAAAACCGTTTAAAATCGCAGATACAAGCAAGCTTCGGTGGTGTTTCTTCTACTGAACTAACACAAAACTGCAGGATTATGCTTTGAAAGCGGATGCGGTAACTAGCAACACACTGCAGGAATATGTTCTGAAAACTGATGCTGGAGTTAGTCCTGATGAACTAGATACAAAACTGAAAAAATATATTCGCGAGAATGATAAAGAGTATAAAAATAGATGGGGGGAAAACTTTAGAAAAACGATACAAAAAAAGTTCGAAGCAAAACACGATGACTCCTTGATTGGGTTGTTTCCTCGCAGAGAGCGTTGGATAGATGGGCAAATTAAGCTTAACTAGGTTTTGTTTCCTGATAGTATTGTATATCACAGTAGCGATGATATTGAAGTAAAAATGACAAAACATTTACCTTAAAGTCGGTAGACAACAAAGAAACGGATTATCTCCTGGGAATATACTTGAATATGAAAGTTAGAATAATTCTCGTTTCAATAAAATTAATTATCACTCCCGAAGGAAAAACAGGTAAGGAAGTAAAACAACATTTTCATACCCCAGGTAATGAGGAAATAGCTTTCTTTCATTTTGAAACAATTACGATTCCAACAAAAATTCAACTGTGTTTTGAAGAAAATGATGTATCAATTAAGGAAATAAGCGGTTTAGTAATAAGTAAGGTTGGAGAAATGGGTACTGCTTTGTATCAATTTTGGGGGATGATAGACAAACATACAGAAGTTAGAAAAAAAGAATATGTAAAGGATAAAGATTTACACGACTTTTCTGTTCTACAGAAGCAGGAGGATTTACCGATTCCGGGGTATCGACCGGGTTCAAAGCCACCAGACAGAGGGTATAAGTAGACGAGCAAACCAGACAATCAAATATTTCATGATGGTACATATCTGTTTCAGATACAAGTTTAACTCCTCTAACAATAGAACTTTTCCCAATTCTTACCGTTGCTAAGGGCGAAGAAGAAGGAAAAGTGTTCACTGAACGTGAAACCATGGCTTTATTCGGGAAAGGTATAATTGTATTTGCTGAAGGAGAAAACAATGGCTCCGCTATATTTATAGAACTGTATATCTGGGATGATTTTGGTAACGATTATAATCCAGATATTATAAAAACCTGGAAAAAACTACGTAGAGACCCTCTTCTCGTAGAAAACAATCGATTTACATACAGGGCTATTTTTACAAACAAATCTATAGCTAAACACATGGCTATTGTATTTAGAGTTAAAAAAAACCTGGGTTATTACATCTTAGATGAATTTAAATTACAGTCTAACAACAACACCTTTAGTCATGTGTTTATTGATCCGCCAACTACAAGCGATTATGCATTAGGTGGCTTGTTTGGAAGGTCGTCTTATGCTATTAATCAAACTACCACAGCAATTCCGTTTGGTTATCCAACAAAATATACCGAACCATACGAATTGATCGGTGAAATTAAGCATTCTAATGACGGGTTTCAACAATGGCTTAACTTCAAGGAAAAAGCTAGGGTTAGTATAACGGTTACCGTAAAAATTATGATACCTTTCGCAACTGATAAAGATGTGTATTTCTCCTTGTATGAAAAATCAGGGGACTCACCTGTAAGAAGTACTGAATTGATTGATACGAGAGATGGCGTCAAGAATAATTCATCGGAAACAAAAACAGTGTTACATGTTTTACCTATGAAAGCTTTAGACGTTAACAAGGGAGATGAGGTGTTTTTAGGAGCATATTCTCGACCCAGCTAATCATTTTCTCAGGTCCTTTTCAGACTCAATAAATGTTGTTGAAACTAAAATACGTACTGAGTGAGTTTTGACAGAATTTTAAGAAAAATTTGCTAAACAAAAATGACTGCGTGGAGAATTAATCCAAAACTTAATGAATGTATCATAGAAGATAAGTATGAAAATGAACACTCCCTTCCTATTTTCTAAACAGGGAAGACCTTGAAATAGATTCTCCATATTTCTTAATTCATTTTGATGAAGAGGAGAAGGAAATGAATTTAGTAGATGAGAATAATTCTTGTTATAAGGTATCTACATTTTCTTCCTTAAAATTTGTTTTAAATGAGTTAGTTTGGGAGGATAAAGGAAAAGGAATTGGATGATTAATTTCTAAAGGAATTGAGTATACACCGAAACGTAAGTCTTATAACGCATTTAAGTATATCTTTTACCTATGGGGTTATGGACTTAGTGTAATTACAAATATAGGATATGATTAGATGTAGAAAAACTTTAGTTTTTAAACTACATGCTTAAAGGGTCTTATTTGCTATGCCACGGAGTTTGGGACTTTTCATGTTTTATAAAATCTATTGTAAAACGGTCTAAACCTTGGTTTATGATCGAACTAGAGTAGATTTTACAAAACATGAAAAGTCTCAATTTTATGTCATATCAACCACTCCTACCTGATTTCCCCTTCTGTTAGAACAGACAAAAATAAAACTCCGTATCAAATTAACGTTAATCGTGTTTCGATCTTTTTTTTTTTTTTACTAGTGTATACTTATTATTCCTGTCAGCATCCGGATAATTAATGTTTCCCCTTGATTGAGTCAATTATTATATTTTTAATCAAAAGCAAATGATCCACTTGTTTTGCGTTTGTAATGATACATCTGATAATTATATAATATGATTAGTCATGTAACTGTTTTGATTAGAGACTTTAACCCTGCTTGACCTTTTGTTCTACAGTTGTATCAGATATATATGAGCTGTTACAATATATCGATCAACCGGTCATTGACCATTCAAATATCATTAGATTAAGGATTGTATAAAAGTAATGTGGACATTTCTACGAAGAAAAAGGTACAGGCATTTTTTTACTGTTTTAAAAAAATTTAAATTTATCATCATATTTGTGTTTGCTTGATTGATCTTGATTGGTGATAACTGACATTTTGAGCAACAATTCACCTCTATTTGACGGAAGAACTGTAAACTAATCTAGATAGAACGGGCTGTTGATATAACGAAAGGAAAAATGTTAACTTCTCTAGACAAATGAGATGTAATCTTTCAGACAATTTAGCCTGTGCAGCAGCCTAGACAGCCTACTCGTAACGAATTCTGCAATACGGCAGTTTCGAGAACGTTGTTACACCGGAAACGTTCCGTGATTAAGTGTCATTTTATGACGTCATATACCAGTTGGTATAGTGTGCTAAGACCTTTTCCGTTATCCGCTCCGCACAAGTTGAACTTGGATCTGGTACCCTAACCTCCTTAATCTCATAACGGACATGGAACCATGAACAAACCGATTTTTGTGGTTCGATGGAAATTTGTGAATTTGTCTACAAGAATTATTTACACGTGCAGAGCCGTCTGGAGACGCCTAAAACTGTTTTACCAGTACAAGTATATGTACCATTGTTTGTTCCTTCCAGCCTTCTATTCCTAAATTATTTTTTGTAATATGTTTGACTTACAGAAGAAATTGACTACTTGTTGATATATAATATGTACCAGTTCCAACAATAAATGAGTTTGTGGTCGTCAGTACCCGATAAACTCACAGTGACAAAATATCCTGCGAACATCTAAATTGTACCGAATACGGTGTGTAAACGTCCTGGCATTTTTGTAAAATCAACAAAGAAACATAGTTTTTATTGCTGTTCTTTATCTTACAATCACTATAAGATCGCCCATTTTAACGTTGATGCGGTTGAATTAATTTTTCCCCAAAATTTTAATGAGTTAGGAAATATTTGAAGGTGCACTGCATACCAGCACCAAGTAACATTAGATCGATTCTTTCAAATATTGGTAAAAACATTTTCTATTTTTGATGGAATACGATTCTTTATTTTAAGTTACTGAAAGATGAGAGATGTAGATAAAGGCCATGCTTGGTTGTGCTTTGTTGGAGCTCTTGGTGCACAGTTTCTAAATGGAGCAATAAGTTATGGATCAGGAGTGATTCACGTGGCACTTCTCGATCATTTCAAGGAGGATGTAGCCAAAACTGCCTTTATTGGTTCATTATTTGCCAATTTATTGTGTCTGCTTGGTATGTATGAAAACAACGAATGTTTACGTAAGAAAAACACACGACCTTAAAAATTATTCGGAAAGAAACCGAAGAATTATGTTTTTGTTTTATTCATTTCACCTCTAACTGTGTAGATAGTCCACAATCCCAAAAAACAATGTCATGGAATTTCAATCACTTCGCAATACACATTTTGGCATTCAGTGATAAGTATTGTTATGTACTACACCTGTACTCTAAATTGTTGTTCCTAATTTTATCTGTGTTTGAAATATTAAAGTAAAACAAAGATATGAAATAACTGGTAACATATATATATTGATACCGGTGACATAGATGTATATTTTTTTTTTGCCTCGTTTGACATGTTTTTGATATACGAATTATTTTGATAACAATTTTCATATTCAGAGAGGAGAAACTGCTGTTGTCCATAATTCTATAAACAGTCGGTTTTACTATTCCCATTTTATTTATGTTGGTCAAGGTAATGATTTTAAATTATCAAAATTTTATTCACGACAGTCTGTTTTATTTAATGCGGCACATTTGCCACGCAGCATCAAAGTCAAAAGTTTTTATGTGCGTGTGTGATTTTTTGTTGGTTTTTTTCCGAGGTTAAGTTTAGTACATTTCTCAAGTTACAAGCGAAATTTTCCTACCCGTGTTTACGATACGAATGTCGAACAACCTGATAAAATTATCAATAACGCTGATTGATTCATGTCTCTACAACATTCTAAATTAAATTAAGTTTACAAGTACTTAAATATTTTAGATATATTCTCCAATGGTAACGTAAACCAATAATTTTGTTTTTCTTTCATACGGAAAAGTATACAAGACCAGATATTCGACTTATTTTAGTCAGTTAGACTAATTTATAACGTCACCGCATCACTGCCTTGAGCAATATTTTATGTTTGTTACATCTCTTGTGCTACACTCCTTGTGAGCTTTAATATACATTTGTGTTTATTATCTTTTACAAATAGATAATTTACAGGACATGTATTGATAAGATTGTTCTTGTTAAACCTAAAATGCTCGATTGGCCTTTGTTTTCTAAATATTTTTCAGGACCATTAGGTAGCATTGCAATTAACCTAACAAGCTATAGAGTTTCCATTTTAATCGGAACTTCTTTAATAACTGTTGGTATGGCTACTAGTTTTTTTGCACATAATCTAAATGTTATCCTGGTAACGTATGGCATAATAGCAGGTAATAGACTGTATTTGTTGTTTTATTTTCTTTTATCCAAACAGAACAGGTCAAGGAGGCTTTTTAAAGTTATTACGGGATCCTTCTAGAATATTTTCCAGTTTTTGGAATGAAATTAAAAAACTCAGTTTTTTTATTGAGTTTAGACAGATAGAAAATCTTAAAAAGTAAATAAAAGAGGACATGAAATTTGCAATCTCATGGCATATACAAACTAATGTTGATCACAATAGAAACTCTTGGTGTCAAGAGTCATGTTTCAGACATTGCAAGTCACGAAAAATACTTCTTCTTGGATTGGTTTCTAGCATTCATTGAATCGGATATTTTTTACTGTTGAATCGACTTCGCAGATTATTACCGATTCACATTATGTCGCCGTTTGCAATTTGATATATATATTTAACAGACTTCTGACATCTTTATACGATATTTTTTAGTCAATTTAAAAATATAACTGTGCTACCATAATAAGTGTCTATTACATATATATATATATATATTACTTACGTATGCTGTTTTGCAGAAACTGGTTTTGGATTTACCACAACAACATCGGTAGTAGTTTTAGGTTATGCTTTCGAAAAGGATAGAGGAGTTACGGTAGGAGTGAGTGCTGCAGCTGCCGGTGCTGGACTGTTTGCTTGTGGTCCAATGATTCAATACCTTATAGACACTTATTCTGTTCGTGGTGCTTTTCTTATGATTGGAGGAATTTCAAGTAGTTTTAACTAGAAGAATGGCATAAGATGTTTCTGAAAGTGAAAAAGGAAAATACTGGCGAAAGCAATATTCTGAAACGATTTTTCCACTTTGAAGTTTTCAGAAATGTATCTTTTTCATGTATATTATTGAGTGCGATATTTATGGGCCTTCCCTATAGCTTAATTTTGTTACATTTACCTAATTATTCAGTAGTTCAAGGTTTTACTCATGACCAAGCCGCTTTCCTTATAGCATTGATTGGACTTGGTAGTACTATTAACAGAATTCTAGTCGGATTAGCCATTGGAAACGGAGGAATCGATGTATTGCTGTTATATTTTGGAAGTATTGCCATAGCTGGATTAAGTACAATGACGTTTCCATTATTTCTTCTTTTTACATTGGTCAGATTATATACTCTATTATTTTGGGGCTATATAGCGGTGCTTTCATAGCTCTAACAAATCCTCTCTGTCTTGAAATGGTTGGATTAGACCAGCTACCAACAGCTGTAGGACTTCACTTTTGTTTTTTGGGGGAATCGGCGGATTAATAGGGCCACCTGTTGCAGGTAAAGTATTTTTTTTTTTATTTCATGGTAATATCAACTATCATTTATCCAGTTTACTAACCTAGTTTCAGAACATAAGGAAACAATATGTCCAAATATGTCGGTGACATCCTGGAAGCTACAAACAATAGTGGTAAGTAGACTTTATCGGAATTCGAAGGCAGTTCTTTAATGAATGTTTATTATTCATATAAAAATTGGTAGTTTAAACTTTAAATGTTGAGGTGACCACAGTGTCAGTCTGAATCTAGTCTTTTGTCCGAGACAATGTAACTGTCAATTCATTATGTTAAACATTTGTAACTAAAGAGTTTCAGTTAAATATGGTTTCCCCAACTTATGTCATACAAAAGGAATGAGTGATTGCTCTGAATGGTGTCTTTACGCCACTTTCAGCGATTTTTCAGCTATATCGTGGAGTGCGGACTTTATTGAGGGAGGATGCCGGAGTACCCTGTGAAAACCCCCGACCTTCGGCAGGAAAACTGACAATCCTTTTTAGTTAAGGTTGGAGTCAAGTACACTTCATAAAGACTCACAACCGCAGTGTTGACATGCCGATGATCAATAGTAAATATGATTAACTACATAGACCACTCGAACACCGAGGCCCCTCGTAAATAATATCGCTGACAGATCCACTATGCATACAATAAACACTTGGCAGGGAAAACTGGTTTCTTAAACCTTTTATTTAATTAATTAAGAAAACGATAATGTTTATGAATTAAACCTCATTGTACTCTATAATGAAAATCGTTCGTCTAATCAAAAGTGTTTTATCTTTTAGGTTTAATTGTTGATAGTGGTGGAACATACGAGAAAAGTTTTTATATTGCAGGTAAAGCCACTTTTCTCTTAGTTTTACAAAACGTGTTCACCAGAGATAACTTCTCATTGTCGCTAGTAGGAGTACATGTAAATATACCGAGCTGTTACAGACCTTCTAGAATTTATACAATCTAACTAATGCCCCAATTCTCGATATTAACAATTGAGCATAGTCATTTTTCTCAGCCAAAAGTAGTACTGAAAATTTGTAACACAGGTTAACTTAATGCTTAAGGTAAAAAGTTTTAATAGAAACCCCGAAAACACAAATCTGTTCAGTTCCTAGAAAGATGAAGACATCAACAAAGACTGACTATTGTACGTGTACATGTTCGTCTGGGTTCATGCGTGATATCTACCACTCCCAATACACTATATTGGTTACAAAATATGATAAATTAATTGGTACTGCAAGCCAACCTCACAAATGTAAACCCTGTCAACTTCTTAAGTGTGATGGCTATATTTCTCTCTGTCTATCGCCATTTGCATTTAGAAGCCTTTCCACTATGAACACGATATAGTAATGTTTCACAACATCTCTTCGAAATGAGAGATGTTTTGTGATGTTCATCGTTATCCGTTGTCCGTCACAACATCATGTGACCGCAACTCTTCCTACAGTTTATTGGGACTCGCTGAAACTTTGCATGCATGGCTGTCATCATATAGAAATGCGCATATTGTTTTTTGGCATGATTGGAATGATTTTTAATAATCTCATAATGTTAACACCATCTTCCCAAGTCAAGGATTTCTGAGTCCACGTCGCTCCCCACAAACGATCCGTTTTGTGTGTTACAAGTTCGGCCATAGTGACCAATGAAAATATCCGATACAAAAACTGCTATTGAAGTTTTCTAGTACGCTGTACATTATTTACGAAATGTTTATGAAATATGTACCAGATTTAATATAAAAGGGTTTACAAATAATGAAAAATATGTTAACAAGGTTTTGTAAGGAGCAACTTGGACTCCAAATCACTTGAAATGGAAAGATGGGTTGTAAGTAGGTTGTAAGTAGGAAACGATTTGATTGGCTGAATTCTGATTGGTTCACATTAGCGTTGATGAAGACCGGGAATTTACAAGCCTATTCTGTCAAGGATTTGTGGGGCATCGACGTTGACTCAGAAATCCTTGACTTGGGAAGATGCGTTAACACGTGAAGTGGGTCGATCGTTTGTGGAACAAACTGACAAGCTGAATAAAACATGGGACCAAATATCTTATTAAGAAGTTGTGATTGTTAGTTGCTGAGAAACTTGATTGAAATTTTGTACTGTTGTCCTACATTGACAATATACATGTACTCATCAAATGGGGGATTGATAGGTAATTGGTCCAAAATAGAATGAGAAGAATACCTATGTTCACGAGTCAAATATCCATGGGACTAGACAAAATCGTTATCAACAAAGGATCAAACAAAAACATGAACATGGAATTAGAACACAGACATAACAGCGAAAACTAAAGACAGGACAATGCGAACTCCCATAAAAACCGGGAGTGAAATCAGGTGCTCCAGAATGGTAAGCACGTTCTGCTTCATTACATGGTATCAAACATCCAGTACTTGACAGACTCAGGAAAATGTTAACACTCAAATACATTAGTACCAGGTGCCTATAATAATCAAATAGTTGCCCACTTGTGCATTTTACAGTATGTTCAACCAAGGTGAAAGCTGAAACTTCAAACAGAAACTCCGATTTATAGTTGATGAATAGCGGGTAGATTTGTGGCTAAAAGAAATTATCTCCCTTTTAAAATTAACAGACCATGAAGTCAGCTGAAATCATTATTGGTTGTGTATTGACCATGCTGACCCTTCGAACGGAATCGGACTCTTATCTAAGAGTGTGTGACGTAATCATTGTTAATTTCATCACTTAATGCGAGGCACAAGTATTTCTAATCATGTATAAAGAAAACCGAAGGAGCATTCAAGGTGGAACAATCCGGGGACACAGGCAACATCGGGAACGAGTAAGACGAGAACAAACAAACAACACACGAACATGCAACAGAAAACACAACACAGAAAAACTAAAAAAGTAGATGAGCA
>JAOXYI010145314.1:0-11625 GCA_028566495.1 Lithophaga antillarum | reverse complement strand
TTTTCGACAGAATTAAGACTTATGTACCATGGTCGATAATAAAATTCTCACCTTCAACATCCATAAAGGACATGCGCAACAAGGTTTTCAGCAGCAAAGCAGAAGATCTCCCAGAAATACTGGAAGATGTTGCCCCATCTCTCACTGGCGAAATTTGACTTCGATGGAATAAACATTTCAGAAAATAAAAACAAAAAAATAATAACCCTCCCTCCCACATCACTTTTCAGAAGACCATTATCTAAGAACCAGAACATTTTTTTTACCTGGCCTAAAGATATTGTTTTTAGAAGTAACAACTATTATAGCACATCGTTTACACTTGAAAGATGCCATGATTTGGTACTGACATCACAGTGTTGAATATTTCTACAAAATTTCCCAGGAGTACGCACTGGAATTATTTTTACTAGGAAATTATTTATACGTGCATTTATGCCCAGGGATAAAGCTACTATACTATTTGGGTCCACCAGGGGTCCCCATTTCCCTCTTGGCGACCCAATTCCCCACCACCGAAGAATTCCCAATGAAGGCAAGCGTTGAATTGAAAACCTGGTTTTTGTCTCGCCTGCAACGAAAGTTGCGAAAGGTGAGACATAGGTATTGCTTTCCGGTGACGGCGGTGGTGGCAGCGCTGTTAACAATTGTTAAGTTTTTGTGATTAGGTCAGTAACAAGGAGTGGTAGGTCAATGATATTTGGTATATGCCTTTGTCCTGAGGTATACATGTTAGTCGGATACCTGTCACCTGATCTTGACCTCGTTTTCATGGTCCATTGACCATGTTAAGTTTTCGTAATTAGGTCAGTTTCTCAGTAACTAGGAGTGGTAGGTCAGTGATATTTGGTATATGCCTTTGTTCTGAGGTGTACATGTCAGTCAGGTACCTGTCACCTGACCATGACCTCATTTTCACACACTGTCCATTGACCATGTTAAGTTTTCATTTAGGTCAGTTTCTTAGTAACTATGAGTGATAGGTCACTAATATTTGGTATATGCCTTCATCCTGAGGTGTACATGTCAATCAGATACCTGTCACCTGACCTTGACCTCATTTTCATAGATGTATGTTCCCCATGTGACGTGGAGCCAAGACATATTTGTGTGTCAACCCTTGTCTTCATACATGTAGTTTGTATTCTTTCTTGGTATTCTCTTTGTCTTGTTTATGCTTTAATAAAAACAAAAAGCAAAAATCAGTCAAGCTCAGAACAGGAACTGATTACCATTCAGGAGCACCTGATCATGAGTTCATCATAAGTTTTCATAGAGTTCATGTTGTATAGCGTACAATATATATCCTGTCTCAGTTTATGAATGCTTCTACCAAGTCAGTTTTTCAACTTGGTCCAATTAGCAGGAGCCATCTTTTGATTTGTTTGTTGGAATGGGATTTAATGCCACTTTCAGCTAATTGTGGTGGTCAGTTTAGCCCGAGTGCCACAAGGGAACCACTGACACCATCTTTTTGATGTTTTGTACCTTCACTATGATCGTATTCCTTGCTTATATTGATAGTTAAAATGAAAATGATGTACCCTTGGAACCGATCATTTCAGCTCCAACCACTTAGGTTATGCAAACATACAATATCGCTTGGTACATTTTGGTACATGTAGATGAAACTACGAACAGTCTGTGAGACCTGAAAATCATTATTTTCAAAGAAATTGTCAAACTCCAAACTTAACCTTATAGTTCAGATGGACAAGTGTATGCCCCATCCACATTCCTGTTCTTGGTATCAATATAATTATAATTCAGGAAAAAATGTTATTACATGTACTTAATATATTACATGTACATGCATGTAGAGTATCCATGCTTTGGTAATGTTAACCTTTTAGAACTATTTAGAGTGGAGTCTAGGCATTGTGTATCATGCAGTGACAAACTGCTCTATAGGTAAAAGCATTTGGGTCACCAGAATCCATTATCAAGGCTGGACATTGTCATTAATATAACAAGTAAGCACTCTATTATGGACATCATCAGTAAGCACATACATTTTACAAATAAGTATCTGACCAGAACCTATCCTTGAACTTGACCAACAACATGAACTGTAAGCTATTCACTAATGTATACCCCTGCTCTCCCTGTTGATAGAAAACAGGCAAACATTAAGTAGACAACTGGCGGGTCTGAAAATGTCACACGGTAAAACCCTCCATGTTGAAGCTTGGTACCAAATATCAAGGAGCTGTGATTTAAAGTTGTCTAGAAAATTGTGACAAAAATTTTGTATATGTGCATTACATCAAAAAGAACGTGTTTGGCAAACAGGAAGCGGAAACCCAACGGGTCTGAAAATGTGTCACATGGTACAACCCACCATATTGAAGCTTGATACCAATCAAGAAGCTGCGATTGGTAGTTGTCGAGAAAAGTGTGACAAAAATTTGTGATGGATGGAAGGACGGACAGACAGAGGTAAACAAGTATATCCCCCCTTCAGAGTGAGGTATAATAAACACTAATCATTTCATCATAGCAGACACTTCCATATCACAAGATATTATTGTTGCCTGTCACAAGAATGCACCACTCATGTTGCACCAGTCAGTTAAAAAAAGACTAGCAAAATCAGTCTTGAATGTCATCAGTATACACCACTTATATCACCATGAAGTACACTAGCATATCACCAGTACCCTGCTTTCATGTCACCGGTAAGCACAATCATCTCACAGTGAAGCACATCTAATTTCACAATATACAAGCATGTCACCATAACCAAGTTTAGCATATTGCCAGAAAGCAAGCAGTTCTTAAAAGTCAACAGAACACTTTTTTGAATGTCACCAGTAACACCATGAAGTACACTAGCATATCACCAGGACCCTGTTTGCATGTCACCAGTAAGCACCATCATCTGACCGTGAAGCACACATGTAAGCACAACTCATTTCACAATATACAAACATCTCACTTATAACCCAGTTCAGCATATTACCAGAAGCAACAGTCAATTCACATATGACAATAGCATACATGTATCACAAGAACAGTCTTGAATGTTGAGAATATACATGAAATAAGATGCAGGATAGCATTAATGTACCTAAAATTGTGCCTGCACACCAGTAAGCAGCCTGCAAAAGCAAGAATGTTGACTAATACAGTATACATGTACAAGTATGACATATTTTAATGCAGTACAAATACATAAAAGATTTAAATGAGCTCATAGCTTGTTCTTTCTTTTTGTACTGTAATCCACTTGTGAAGTTCAGCTGGATTTACCCTAGAAAATATGTCTTTAAATTGTTTGAATGCACTGAACTCTCTACCAGGAATGTATTTGAAAGCATCATTTGCCTGAAGTTCAGTTATAATGGCTTCTAAATCTTTCTTATTATCTACAAATGGTTTACTCTGCCCATGCATTGTTCTACCAAACTGGCTCCTTATATTTTGTTTAATGTCCTCCTGAATTTGAACACAAAGAGCTACTTTTTTGGCACTGTTGTATGTAACATTTGCTCCCTGTTCTCTCAGTTTTTTCTTAATTACATGGACACACATTTCCACAAGATTGTCATTTGGAATGTTCTTCCCTTTTCCACCATTAACATTTGCTGTGCAGTTCCATTTGTACTCAAATGCTTCACGGGGTGACAGCAGTGCACACTCATAGGCTTGTAGCCTCCACAGCCACAGTTTGTACTTAGTGTGGTGTGCAACATCAGCACACATCATCTCAAATTTACTGTTACGAAAAATTCGGTTTCCGTCACCCATTTTATATGCATCCTCGGTGTCTCTCAGCAGTAATGCCAGTTTCATGAAAGATGACCTCCATATGGCAATATGGTCCAGCTTTGAAGAAAGCGAAGGATTTTTGTCTGGTGGCAGGTTAAATAGCCAGTTATGCTCTCTCTGTAAATGTCTTCTGAAATGACCTTTTGTTTTATACTTTTTGTTGCAATGGCAGACATACTGTTTTTCATTAGTCCTGAACATTTCTGACACAAGTCTTTCTTTATTGTCCATTTCTTCTGCTTCTGCTGTAACAGTTGAAACATCATCTACAATGAAGAAATTAATGGACTATGAAATAAATTTATTATGGTAATATATGTTATTTATTTTCAAAAATATCAGTAGTTATCACTATTCTGGCATCAGTTCATTTAATTGCGACTGAGGCTTCACGCCCCTTCCCAAAAATGCACCGGCTGTGAGTCCTATTTTTATTCAATCATTCACATGTGCAAGGGAATGGTCTTGATCTGGTACTCCACCGCTAGCAAACTGGATCCATCTTGTCTCTCACATGAGATCTCCTTTAGTTCTTTGTAGGGAATATGTAATTTTGTACCAAGAGGTTTTGTTTTCAGGCTTGTTTGGTAGAATGAAATATTTTTACAGAAGTTTTGCTATTCTGTGAAAAGAGAAATTATGGGGTAAATATTACAAGACAAAATTCCACATTGTATATGAACTAAAAACCTAGCAAAGAAATAGCACTTTCATTGCTGTTCTAGATCTTGAAGTAACTGTCTTTAAGCTAAGTCTGTTTACATAAATGTAGAATCATAATATGGATCTCTTACCATGATCAATATTGATATATAAAGTCAAAATCTGATGGCAAAGGTGATGAAGCCATTCATACTGCTCCTCTTTTGACTGTAAACTTAAGAATTCTGGTAAATGTGCTCGCCCTGGTTTTTCGTCCAGTGTTTTGATGTCTAACAACACCATACATGCAGCTAACAAAAATGCATCCAAACAGTCACTAATAAACGTCATATGAGATCTGAAAGGATGAAAGTATATCTATTTAAAAAAAAAAATTGATGACTACAGACAAAACAAATTCTGCATGTATACCATCCCATATTTATAAATAAATAAATCTTAACATAAAAATTGCACTTGTCTTAGGAGCTCCTTACAAATTTCAAACTGGTTATGTTGTGCACACCAGCAACTGACAATGCAAGCAAACATACTGTTCAATTATAGGAAGCTGTGTGTCACTGCAACTGAAATATTTATATCCTTAGCAAAGATGAATTTTTACCCACCTAGCACTGTTATTATTTTCCAGCTAATACAATGCAGTTATTTGTGTTAATTTATTGAAGAATACTCAATTAATCGCTACTATATATATCCACATAATGACAGGGTCCCATAGACACTTACAATAGTTGTTACGATACATGATCCATAACACTGTGGTGATGGCTACTAACTGTGATGCAACTCTTACCTATATTTTTCAGTAACACCATCAGGTCCACTAACATCTCGTCTTTGCAATACATTCCTTAACTGGAACAAACTACCCTGGTCTGCTGCTGATGTAGGCTTGTAAAATTGCTGATAAATGATCTGAAACAGATAAAATAAATATGAACAATCTCCACAACTGCCTTATTTTGTACACAAATTGAAGAAAATTTTTTTTTCACAGTGAAGCAGCTGTTTTTAGTGTGAGTTAGACATGTTAGAGACTTGAAAAAAAAGCTGTGACTGCTGGCTGTGTAATGTACTGGAAAATAAAACAAAAACTGTTCATCTTAATCCAAGAAAGAAATGAAGTAATTCTCTAAGTTCACACAAATTGACTCATTTTCTACAGATACAAAATTTTTATTCAAGTGAAGCAAATTATCTTCTTAAGTAATGTTAATCAACAACATGCAGATTGTGTTAGTATGAACTGTGGTCAACATTTACATGCCATTCAAGTGAGTGGAACAGACAGCACTTATGCCAGATTAGACAAAAATACAACATGCAAATTAAATGACATGCCTGTATTATGATCTACTATTGCATAAAGAGACACAATGTCAAATATACAAAAATGTATTATCAAGCAAGAGAATGAAGATGTGCTAAAATCAATTTTAACAGGTTAGAAACTCCTTTGAACTTTTAAAAATTGTCTAATTTTTACTTCAACTTTTCAGGTAAAAGTCTTTATATGATTTAGATCTAGCTTTCTTCATCAGACAACTAGCTTCATAACAACTACATATAAGGCCAAGATCAATTAATTAACAGATTTTCATCCTGCCGCCTTGAAGGTTTTTTATCAGTTGATGGAATATTGGTCAGGGATCCCACAGACACGGGTAGACATAGGACCCCTGACCTTCTGAGGATGCAATTTAAAAACTTTCCTTGCTGAAAATCAGTTAATTTAACCAGGTCTTATTACAACAAAACATTAGTAGCAAAACTTACAATGCAAATGATGCAAATAAGTAAGAACTTGTAACTCTCAACAATGCAATATGAACTGCTATCACTACTGTTTTGATACCAAAAGAAAGTTCATCATTCTATGAAGTCCCTCTGGACGGTGTACTACTCCAGCAAGACGAAAGTAATCACTTTCACTGTTCATCATAGCAAGTTGAGCAGTATATGCTCTTTCGTTAGTCAATACATCACCGCCAAATACAATTTTTTCAATCACACTAGGAGGATCTTCGTCTGTGTGTGCAATATAATGTTTGTGTATGTGTTCCAAGATGCTGATCATTTCATCAGCTTTATTTTCACTTTTGTCAAGTAAGTCAGTAATACGATACTCAGATTTTTCAGACAGTTCTTTTAAGAATGGATGGTCAATGTATTCAGGAATGGACTTTTCTAACGGTTGAAGACTGCCAACATACCTACACAGTACTTTGGCAATATGATAAATCATATGGTCGTTCAAAGTTTTGCATTCTTCAGTACTGGGTAGGAAAACACTGTTTGGAACATTCATAATATCAGCTTTCGGACGTTCACTAGACAAGTCATATGACAACACTCTCCTACGCAAAGCTACGTTTAGGAACCAATGAAGACTTTTTCTTTGTCTATCTTTTGTCATAGTTGTGGGAGAAATGGTTAGGTCTAAGTTGTCCCCAATGATTTCAAATCTTGGAATGATGTTACCTAAGCATTGTTCATTTCTGGCAATGAAGTTGTTCAGTATTCTCTTTGTTTTTTCATTGTCAGCCATTGTGTAGATATTGTCGATGTGAACATTGCTGAGAAATCGTAATTGCACTTGTGGAAGTTCAATAACACCAAATTTTGTTTCCAGTGTCTGAGATTTTAGCATTTCAGTTGCCTCTCTTGAACAATACTTGTGAGTGTAGTCCCTTGTGTCAATTACTGGTAGACAAATTTCACCTGAAAGTGTGTTAGCAGGTGTGTAGGATTGCATTTTCTTGTGTGCACTTTGTGAGGAAACCATATCAAAGTACTGCAATTTACCTGATTCATCTGGAGTACATGTGATGGTAGTATTGTCTGCTGAAGTAACTGTTTCAACTGCCTTCTTACTTATGGAAATTTTGTTCTGTAATACAGTCTGTTTTACATGATCAGTGAAAAGTTTGCAAAGTTTCTTTTCTTGTTTGGAAGCAAGCTGATTCCTTTTGACAGCAACTGACTGTGGCCCAACTGACAGTCCCATGCCAGATAGAATCCTAATTGTCTGAAAAAAAATATCAATTACGTATTAGTCTGCAAAACCTTCTCCAAAATTCCCCAAGCAGAAGAACTTACTTATCATTAGATCATTATTTTATATTTGTACGATTTTAGAAGTTTGAATTTTTGTCTGCCCCCCACATCAAAAAAAGACCAAGCACAATATGTGTAAACTATGTCTCAATAAAAATGGGAATTTTACAATAAGCTTGAAACTTTTCTGCAAACAACGCAAGCACTTAGGTGATGATTTCTAGATGTAACGTGACCAGTAATATTTCACTGCACCACTGCTCAATTTCCTTAACATTGAATTTCCTATTTTTCTTTTTTTCTTTTTCTTTTTTTGTTATTTTTTTTTCTGTATAAGATGTTTCAATTGTGCCTCCAAACTCAAGGAAGGCTAGGTGAATAATGACAATAAGACCACTTACATTGTACAACAGTTTTACCATGGTCGTATGAAGGACAGCAGTCAAAAGTAATGCATTAAACTGATGTTAAATAGTTATTAACCAACTTACAAAATGCATATATATATATATATAATTCGTATGATGTTTTTATGTACACCTTTTTGTGCATCCTCACGATGTCAGGGGTCCTGTGTCCACGCGTGTACACAGGACCCCCGACATTGTGAGGATGCTCTTTGTGTGTTTTGTTACAAAACGGAAACATGTCACATATTTTCTTGATTGTTTTACCTCATCAGTTGCACCTCCATGGTCAAGAATCTGGCCTATAATATGGTGGATTGCTGACATGTGTAAATTCCTGTTCCATAGTAGAACTGCTGCGGCCACTGCCAGTTTACTGTCATTTGGTTTTTGTATTACAGTTTGGAGTATTCCATACAGCATTGGAGCATTTTCTCTCAATTCACTGGCAACATTTTCTAATTTAAAATTAATCTCTTCTTTTAAACGCAGAACAGAGGGTTTTGAGGTTTTACAGAGTTCCTGACATTGTCTGTTCAAGTCAAATAGCATAAAATTAACAAGTTCCTTTTTCAATGATTCAATATTGTACACTTTTTTCGCTATGGTTTTTATTTTATCCCCTCGCACCAGAGATTTTAGGACTGAACTCCATTCATTTTCTCTAATAAGACGAGTTCTAACTCGAGAGTCTTTTTTTCCTCGGAAAGATATCTTAAAAAAAATGAAAATAGAAATTAAGAATCATAATACAATATTCAGTGAACTTGCACGACCATATGATATGTTAAAATTCTGGGACTTCTGGATTTTGTGTGTTATATTGGACTTTATAAAAAATGTGAATGGTGAAAAATTACTTTACAACACAAATCAAAAGGTAAAATTATGTAAAATATTGATATTGGGACACAGAAGTCTTGTCGTAAGCGAAGATCATAGATTTTATATCGTGCAATTTATGATTTAGGACCAAATGTGAGTATTAATTTAATGCCATAATGGCAAAGAAGAGAACTTACAGTACAATGTATGTGTAATTGGAATTTTTATTTATACATGTATGTATGTTTTTATTTTTTTTATTTTGTGACATTACTGGAATCCTTCACTCTGCACCCTTCACCAATGGATAACATCATAAATAAATCCAAGATAATGTGTTATCGAGAATGTTGATGCGGACTAATGCACAAATTTATTTCATGTATTTAGTACCTTAACTTTGTCAGGAGACAGCTGATCTTCATTAAGTCTCTTTCTTGCAACTGGATACACTTTTGAGGGTGTTGATAGTCTTTTCTTTAGCTTTCGTGGTGTTGGGGTGTGAATAATTATTCTTTTTCCTGCTTTCTGAGGTGTTTGCATCGTAGTCGTTTCATGTTGAGTGATGCAGGTTTTCACCGTTTTCAATTTCGATCGGAATTCTGATATGATAGTGTCTTTATCTCTCCGAAGAGTGGATAGTTTTGTCTCGAGGTCAAAATCAATTTTATTCAATCTATTAAGTTTATTAAAGCATTTATAACAAATATATGCTGAACAGTTGTCACGTTCCTGGGGACTGTAACCCAAAACTTCGTGAAGTTGCCTTTTGACAGTAAAACTGTCACTGAATATAAAGCGTCGATTTTTTTTCGGCAACAGTTCTTGACAAAGTCTACAGTTGTCAGTGTTTGTCATTGTTTTCGAACTGAATGTTTGTGTTAACTTTTCTTGTACATGTGCGAAGAATGGAAACTCAACTTCAACTTTCACGTAACCATCGCTGTCGTTCCCAGCTATATTTCCGATAATTTTGATTATTAGTGCATGGCAACTGTCGTAATGTATGGGATAGTTAAACCTTAATCAATCACAACATTTTCAAAGCCGTAGATATGTCATTGCCTTCAACATTTCTTCAAATAAATGTACGATCTCCTTTGGCAGCTGTTCGGTCATGCTGTATTGTTTACTTCGATAAGGTAAAGGCCGTCGCGCGTTGTAAGCGACGCTTTGATTGGTGCTTCTCTTCAGGAAAAGCAGCCAATCAAAAAAGTTTCTGTCAACCCGGGAATATCCGACTATATTGGTCAGGGGTCACACGTACACGCGTGGACACAGGACCCCTGACATTGTGAGGATGATGTTATCCGTACAACATCCATTTAATCAATGAAATAAACAGCGTCTCGCGTTCGATAATATAGTTACTCTAGCGTGTCGTGTGCAGAGATGTCTACCCTCCTCTGGTTTTAAATTGTATTATGTTTCTCTCTTTTTTTCAAACTTTTGAAATCAATATGAATCATTTTATGTTCTTTTGTTCGTGATTTAATATGATTATTAAGGTCAGTAATTGAACGTCTGAGTGGTAAACTAAAAGCACTTGGTTTCTTGTGTCTTGCATAACTAGTGTAAACTGTGTTTCATGATGCAGAGCAGGAAACGCGTCCCCTTTTAATGTAACTTACTGGTTTCAGTATCATCCTGTCGAAAGTTATACAAAAGCTGGCGAAAAATTCACTAATTTAATAGCAAGAAAAGGTCTAGGGAGGATTTTCCGTAATCACTACTTGCGAAATATAAACAAAAACTTTATACATTTCTATCTTAAATTGATTTTGGTCTTTCAAAATATTTTCGGTTCCGATGAAAACTTTCAAGGATCGAGAAGAGCTTTCGAGATGCCCAGACAGCTGATGCGGGATCGAAAAGAGCTGTTTATTTTATACCGCGCCAGCTTTTCTCGGCTCCTTTTTAGACCAATCAGTTGCCGAGGGTCCTCAGCTTTTCGCCGGTCGAGAATATACCTATCACCAGGGCGTTACTGTGTCTAGGAGATCGGACTGTTTGGTTTTCTGTTTCAGTGAGTGCATTGTGGTGGTGGGGGGGGGGGTACTAAGACGAAAATCACACTGAAAAAGGTGCAAAAGTGGTTGTAACAACAGGTTTTCATTAATTAGAAGAATAATTAACATGGCCATATTGTGAGTATTCGATTTAAGTAGGAACTTTAAATGCATTTCATCCTTACAATACTAGCATTTCATTGAATATTTGCATCATTTTCATTGTTTTGTTTCGAATCAACCTTTTACAGGCATGCATTGTATAAAAGAGTTACATTTACCACAGACTATTGTAATAATATTGTTGAAATAGCGATGTAATCGCAAGGGTTATCTCCGATTAAGCATTTTACGACATAATCGACCACCCGCAAATAGTGTCAAAAGATTTTACACATTGATATAAGCGATAAGTAGCATTTGAATGTCACCATGTCTGACACTGGGATTGATACAATTATGAGATGTTTCACGTTGATATAAGCGACAAGTACCTCTTGGATGTAACCTGGCCTGGCCCGTTGATGAAAAAGCGTATTATCAACCTATTATTTAGTGACGTATTTTATTGCAATATAGATAAAAGTTTACGAAAATAAAACAAATGACAATGACATTTATACATTTACATGCTTAATTAATTACAGTATTGGTGTAATTGGACATTGGCCATTTTACAATGTAGTAAAATAGTGTTTAAACAATCATAACAGTGTATGGACTAAAGTTATCCATATGTCATATTAAAGAACAGTTTCAAGGCAGTTTTTGTTTTGTGCTGTAAAAGGCAGCACTGTACAATATCACAAGACATTAAAGTTACTATCATGCATTCTATGCGCATTTTAACAAATCATGTCTTTATCAGCGGCAGTACTCGAAGCCAAATG
>JAOXYI010145204.1:0-11626 GCA_028566495.1 Lithophaga antillarum | reverse complement strand
ATTAGCTGAAATTATATGATTCATCTGACAGTGAAAAATAATTGCTCTGTTCTTGCGTATAAAATCAATTTAAATATTTATACGTTTTTTAATTGTAAAGATAGTGAGATATGGTGCTTAGCCTGGTTATAACGGAACTAACAGATCAAAGTGGAATAAATTGAGATAAGTTATCTACTTATAGACACTTTCTATTGACACTTGAATAATTGAGGTACCAGGCATTGGATCTATTGATAAATTGTGAACAATGCTATCGTTAATGTACTAACCGTGTTTAGGGAGGTCGAAGATTACTGTGGTCAGATATATGAATCTGTCTGCTAAGGGACTAAGTGTAAGATTATAGAGGGTAAGTAAGGCTTTTGTTACGACGGCTTGGCTCAGTTCTATCTCTATCACATTTTAATAACACTAGAGAATTAAAATTTCAAAACTATGTTTAGTACAAAAAATATCAGTGCTTCCACCCCGTCCCCACCCACTTCTTCCAGGATTTTTTCGGGAAAAAGTAGATATTGTATGTTAAACACAATAGGTCTTCCCTTACCTACTCTCTCCCCGGATTGATTTCAAAGATCAATTGGATTATATTTCAATCATATTTTATGAATTACAGTACAAATTAATTTCTTCAGTCAGTATTCCTAGGTTCGGAAAGGTTATAAAGCATTTTCTTGTGATTATTATTTTAACACATTATTAACGGTTCCGACATATATTTAAATTTGGGTTAATGGGACAATAACTCCAGGAAATTTCTAAACAGTTCGATATTCTTTTGAGAGATAAACGTAATTTGATCTGTATCAGAAAGCTTATTTTGTCATTACGCTTTATTTAATTTTACAACCTAGTATCGATGTCTCATTCATAGGGAGCGAAATTCGACATTTTTAATGTGAATTCGCCTTATTTGTATGCCAGATCATATTGTGAATGTTATTTTAAGATTTTTCGTCCGTCAATGATATCTGATATTAAGAACAGAAACATTTGAATACAAAGACGTTATTGTAGAGTAACTCAATATAACACAGTTGTACTTCATATTTTTAAACACATCAATTGTCAGGAGTGAATTACTGCTGTTGGATGTATGAGTTACTTAGCATATTCAGTCTTCGGTAAGTTTGTAATTTTTTTTAAGTCGGCTTTTTTATCTTGGTTATTTTTTTAATCAAATAAATCATTTTACAGCTGATGATTTTGTGAAAACATTGATTTTATCGAGGTACATGTTCTTTTTATTTTATTTTTATTCAGTTGTTTATGTTTTTCTTATTAATTTGATGGTGAATCTTGAACGCAGATAGTCAAGCCATCTCCATAGACTAATATGTGAACGACCAAATATCTTTACCCGAAGTACATCTCTAAGAAATGCTATTCCTTCATAAAAGAATTGTTTGACATGACCTCCTTAAAACCACACGAAAACACAAACACATCCACAAACAATTTTTCCATACTAGTGATAAATTATTAAACAAAGTATTCGGGAGGTTTGGAGAAGGATTATCAGGCTTGTCAGTCGTGTCTGAATGCAAGAAAAATGGAGGGCTATGTAATTATAGGAAATATCTCTAGTTAGTAACAAGCAAAGAAACAGCGTGTCTTCTGTCCAGTAAAAAGGGGTTACCAGTGGCGAATTCAGGATTTCTGCTACGGAGGCAAGTCTATGCATGTTCAGTTCATGTGGATCACACATACAAGCTATTTCAAAGTATTATGACTGGCATTAAAACTTGCAAAATGAATGACAGTTGTGGCCTGTATTTCGTAGCTCGTTTACTTCGTTTCTATGGTATTAAACTTAACTTTTGCTCTTAAAGCATATAAGGTCAGACTCAAATGTATCATGAATGAAATTTTATGAGGATACACCAGCTGTATTAAATGACGTATTCAAACTCAAAAAAGGATATCGCAACCTACGTTTACTCTTCTAATATGGTATTCTTACATGCCTATTGTACACACTTGATGAGAAGGTATATATTTGTTCTGGAACATCCATGTCATAAAAGGATGCTATGACCTACTTTCCATGGCTTGATAGCTTATTTTCTTTAAATGTGAGATATGTATAACTTAAGTTGTCATGAAACTTGATGAGGTTCAAATGTTCGGTTACAACATTCACGCCCATTAAAGATACTATCATTACCATTATATGCACGAAAACATTGTCTGTATTCAACTGTTTCTTTACGATGTTCTTTTTCTTTTTCTCTTTTTTGTTGCTGCAAATTTTAATAACGCATGACTATAGGGCGGGATCACTGAGCTCCTGCCGACATTTGTTCATTGCAAAGCCTATAGAGTGAAAGCAATCTAAATTTTAGCGATAGCGAAAGCAATCTAACATTTAAATTTATGCTTTTTTTTTAAATTCTTTTATGTAATTCCGTCCCGATCGATGGAAATTATTGATTTTTTTTAGTTTTCGTGTCACACTTCTACAACAAAGAAATTGAATTAATTTGCAGTTTTATTAAATATTTATCGCAGAATTGAATTCTAATTTAAAGACCGGATTGTCAGGTGTTTGCTAATGTGGAGGTTTCACACTGTACTGAAAAAAATATCTAGACTGCAATTCAAGGCAAGCCAATAAATCTGGTTTGATATGTGATAATTTTTCATATTTATAAAAATTCTGAAGATACTTAAATCAGATAAGAAGTAATAGTTTAAGTGCTTGTTTGCCTACAAATCGGGCAGTCTCTATTATATACCTGAATCATTGGTAGAAAAAAACACGTGGAACTAACCATTTATTTTGAATATTTGACGGGCCTATATTTCGGAAACGACAATGATTTTCGCAAATTTGCTGGATTATTCAGGTAATTAATTTTGAAACTCCACAAAAATTACAATTCATTGTACAGTGAAATCATGAATTGTCTCCCTTTCTTTGATTTCTGCAGTGCATTCTTTGTATTTTATTTCTCTGATACCAAAGTCTTTAATGTAAAATAGTTATGAATTTTGTGTATAACTTTGAGTCCTAAAGACAAAACCATTTAGAAACTGGTGTGTTTTTCTGACCATGAATCACCTTCTGCCTGATTTTTAGAAAGACAAGTACTCAAAGAATATGTTTTACTAAAAACAAGGAGTTTGTTAAAATAAAATATTAAATGGACGCAATATATTCTTCTGTTTCTGTAACAATGAGTAAAGTTTCTAATACATACGTTTAGTATCTCTGACTTAAAAATATCTATGCTAAAAATATCAAAGATAATCAAGTACCAAAACATGTCATATAAAAAATGAGTTCTTTCAAGATATTACATTACCACCATCATCATAGTTTTCACCGTATCGAGGTCTTTTAACGATTTATAGTATTTGATGGAGAGGAGCACGATTATTACTAAATATTAAGTATGTATATCTCCACCATCTTTCCATAACAAATATAAAAAATACATTAAAAAAATTTGGTAGGAAAATAATTATAAATAGTTTATCCTATATACAATAGCTATTTAAATTGTTAAGATTTGTATCAATAGATTTTTTACGTTTATGTACCTTTTTTTCATCCTGTTTTGTAGTTCATTTTTGTAATTCATTTATTATCTGATAAATATTCGTCATGTTTTCTAACTTTCAGAACTGTCATCTACATTGTAATTGTATAAAATGTAAAATTCAGTTAGTTACGTTCACTTGACATTAAAAATATGCAATGATTACCCAATGTATGGAATGGCATTAAAACGTAACATACTGCATACTTTTGTTTTAACATATTTCAGAAAATATTAACCACAATGTGCTTTTCAAATGAAGTATATTTTGTAAGTTTTTCAGAAATGGTAACAAGAATAGATTGCACAATAAGGTGTAACATTGCAAAGAACTCGATTAAACTTTTATGTTTAAAGTATTGCAAAAAACCAATTAGTTTAATTTATAAAATACAGATTAAAATAAGACATGCATTGTTACAAAATCCAAATTTTACTACAATAAAAATGTGTGTACTGGACGAACAAACTGGTGTACATCATCTTCCCAAAGTCCACTTCACTCTCCACAAACAGATTGCATAAACAAATTGCTTGTTTTTTGTTAGCTCTCCCATCCAGTTTGTATATTACGTTGCACAATTATAGCCAATGAAAATGTCCGACATAAGGGCTGTTAGAGGAACTTAATGATTAATTCACGCGAATCTTAATGAACACCGAGAGTTTACAAACCTATTCTGTCAAGGTTTGTGAAGGTATGTGGGGGAGTGAAATGACTTGGGGAAAATGGGTGTACATATACGCGGAAATAACAAAAATGACACATCACATTTGTTTGTAGAAAAAATATCACCAGTATGCTTTTGTAAATTATCTTTAGTCAAAATAAGACTTTTTGGCTGAAGACATTGAGTTGGGTTTTTGAGGTCACGTCACGTTCAGCAATATTTCAGCTATATCGTGTCTGCCAGACTTGCTGAGAAAGGAAAGCCCGGACAGCAATTCAACTGACCGATGAAATCCCCGACCTTGGGTAGGTGTCAAGAAACCTTATGACACATGAAGCAGGCCGAGCAGGACTCAAACCCTTGACAGCGGTGTTAGAATGGTTACAAGTCAGCGACCTTAACCACTCGGCTACCCAGGCCCTTGTGAAGGTTGAAGTTCAGAAAATAATAATATAAATTACTTGATTCGTGTAGAATCAGAGAAAAATATTCCTCAAAGAATATTCACATGAATAAAATTTACAGTAAAGTAAGGCAAAATATGATCTCAAAATAAGTGATAAACTTTTACAATGCTGAATATGTAGAAAATATACAAAACGTGAAAGTCCGATCTCAAAATAAGTGATAAATTTTTTACAATGCTGAAAATACAACTTTACCTAGTAACTGTATTTGTAGAAAATATACAAAACGTGAAAGTCTGTACTTTACATTTTTAAACATAGATATATTTTCTTAAAAGAAAACTTAAAAAATAAATTAAAGAAATATAACACATAAGTAAATACATACTACACAAACACATTTTGGAATATTAAAACAATGTTTTGGAGGCTTACACCAAATGGATTTGGACAATTTCATCATATATACCCTACAAAGAATACAACAACAGGGAAACTATTGCAGGCAGCACCTATATAAAAGTAAAACAAAATATAAAATTTTCAAGCACATCTCACATACTTCATGCTCCCTATTGGATAGTATAGAAAGACTTTTCGAAATTAGCTTTTAATCGAACTGGAGCTGAATATTGGTACAAAGTTTCCATAAACATTTCAAGAAAATCGGATAAGAAATCAATGCACTAGTGGTAAGGTATTATGTCGGAACGGACGGACTGTCATACATGGGAGAAAAACGAACTGAAAACAAAACAGAACACATACTGCTGAATAAAAATAGGGTGAGATTACTTATATTGAGTACGCTTGTCATATTACACATTAACCATCAACAGTGCAAAAGCATATAAAATAAAAAGGGTCAAACAAGTTGAACGAAACTAAGTCTTAGAACCATCACTGAATCTCCAAGTCAGAATCGATGAAAGTGAATTCATGTGTGCAACGGGGAGTTAATACATAAAAAAAATAAGTAACAAGTTTATAATTTCCATCATTAAACTATCCAACGTTGATTTTTGTCCATTTTTGCAAACTTGTTTATGTAGTGTATATGACCTATAATATCCTCTTCTAAAACATAAAATAACGTTTTTGCAAGAAATCTGAAAATTAATTTAAGCCATCAAAGTCAAACGGAAGTTTTATGTTGATGGTATATATACAATCAGCATTCTTTTAATGTTAAATGATTGTTACAGTTGAAGTTGTATATAAAAAAGTTATCAGACATTTTGATAAATTCTGATTAAAGTATAAAGAAACAAAAATATAAGAGAAGCTGTCAAAAAGACACGACAAAAACTTCACGTGATTGTATATACGTTGTATAACCATTTTCCCTGAATTAACTTGAGTTACATAAAATATCAATTTTAATTTGCTAGCATCTTCCCAAGTCGAGGGTTTCTCAGTCCACGTCGCTCCCCACAAACCCTTGACAGAATAGGCTTATAAATTCCCGGTTTTCATCAACGCTAATGTGAACCCATCAAAATTTGGACAATCAAATCGTTTACTACTTACAATCCGTCTTTCCATTTCAAGTAACTTAAAGTCCAAGTTGCTCCTTACAAACTGTTGCTAACAAGTTCATCAGTATCTGTAAACCCTTTTATGTTAAATCTGGTACATATTTCATAAACATTTCGTAAATAATGTACAGAGTACTAGAAAACTTCCATAGCAGTTTTTGTATCGGATGTTTTCATTGGTCACTAGTACAACATAAAACGGATCGGAGCGCTAACGAAAAACCGGCAAATTGTTAATGTAATCTAGGTTTGTGGGGAGCGACGTGGACTCAGAAACCCTTGACTTGGGAAGATGATTTGCTAGATGCAGTTCAGAGTTCATATTACTTTCGAACTAATTATAAGTTCTACAACAATTTATATGAATATGGGGATATGAAAGAATTATTCACTTATTTCTATTTAATATTCAAATCAACAAACCAAACAATAGATTATCACTGGGTGCTGCAATTGCTAAACTTACTAAAACCATACAAAAATGGTGCAAAATATTTTGATTATTATACCAAAACTGAGACTTTTTAATTTAATTTTTCACATGAAGTCATAATACATCTTTCAGATGATACACCAGAAATATTGGACGCACAAATATATGACAAAACAATATATTCCATCCAGAGCCATGTTAATTATGATGGAATACAAGCACTATATACCTATGTCATAAATATGAATAATTAATATTTGTGGGCAGGCCTAATTGTAAAAAAAAATATCAACCTATTCAGAAGAAGGAAATCTGTTGTTTCGGCTGCTTAAGAATGTATATTATTTTGGTTTTATTTTAGTTACAAATTCTGATTTTAACTCATTCCACTATATTATCGTTCATCATTGTTCATCTCTAAGATGACACATTATGTACCTTCCAAAAATATGTTGAGAAGAAAAGGAATCATACCTTGGTATTATATCTATTAGAAATGTATAGTTTCATAAATATTATATTATTTATTTTACTATATTATTGTTTATCATTGTTCATCACTAAGATAACACATTATGTACCTTCCAAAAATATGTTGAGAAGAAAAGGAAATCCTACATTGGTATTATGTCTATTCTAGTAATAAAGGCTATTTTGAAGGAATTTATTGATGTGTAAACTCAGCTGACTCACTCACAAGCTGAATAAAGTCTGAAGAACTTTATGTAAAGTTTGTGAGTGAAAAGATGAGATTATACATCAATAAGAATAGCCTTTATTACTTATAATTCCAATACATTTCTCTAACAATTGAAAATAAGGTCCAAATTAAACAACACAGAAGAAACTATATTTAAGGCGTATTAATTTGGTTACATGACGTCCCCAAGAAGAATTTATCGATGTGTAAACTTTTTCGTCATCATGGTGCTGACCAATAGAAATGTAGAAAATTTAAAGTATTGGAATTATAAAGTAATTGTAACTTATGGACAAAAAATAACAGCCAGTGTACTGAGGTTGGCCGGTTTTATGACGGGCCGGTTTAGAGAAGTTTCACTGTATTAGGAAATACCACCTGTATTAAGACAGCAATAAAATTTAGTCCCTCCATGTACTTTTACATCATATATTACCTGTATTCATAGTCCTCCTGTGTTAAGAGACCCCTGTAAGTTGTCTCATAAGACAGGTTTGACTGTATATAAGGATTACTTTGTCCCACATCATCATCACCTGTCACACTCCACTTTATGAAACTTTCAGGAACTCTTCAGTAAACAATTGGCAATGTGCACCTCTTATTTTGTTTTCCTTCAGTTTCAATTTTTTAACTGAGTTATTCCCCTTCATCCACTTTGTAGGTAATGAGGATAGGAAACACGTCTTCTGAGTAGGACCCATCATAGTATTTGTTTTGGTTAACGAAATGATAGAAGTGATTTAAATTCTCCCTTAAAGCAGAAAAACAATCATACAATTTGCATAATGACTCTGATGTGATCTAAAAATTATATATTTGTGTATTTTAAATAGGCCTACATTACAATTATCTATTGATATTGATATTGTATCACTTTTAATAAATATTTAGTGATGCACACAAGTTATAACTTTGAAAAAATGTACTATTTTATAGACAGAGATGAAATATTGAGATTTCCTAGTGAAATAAAAACGATATTTCACACATGAAATAACGGAATTCTTTTCACTCCTGTGATGTCACAACAAGTGCCACTGTCAACATCATCATAAATAGAAACATTGCACGTAGGTAAAACGGAAAATTAATTCCTCATAATTTCACCAATATTTTGGTCAAAAATCTACATGTATGTAATACCAGTAAACAAAATAACTACTGTTGAAATTCAAATATGGAAAAAATATACAACTTGTAACTGAAAACTGAGAATTCACTTGTGCGCTATTCACAGTCATGGATTAATGTGTTGTTTGGTTACTTGTTGTATATTTTTCCATATTTGAATTTCAGGAGTAGTTATTCTATATGTAATGCCATGATAGAACTGTTGTGTCTTTGTTATATAAATGTGAATTTGTGGTTTATATAGTACATTTTCAGAGCATGTCAATTCTTGCTGTTTTTTGTTAATCTCAACTGAAGAACATGCAGTTGTTTTTGGCTGTCAAGATTTGTTTCTGTCATGGTAATAAATATTACATCTCAATAATTTCTTTCTTAGTTCATGTGCATGGGCATGAGAAGAAACATCATATGAAACTGGTGGAAAAGCAAAAGATATACAGGAACTACACTTTAATTGTTGTTTGTCATCTATAATTTTAGTTTGTTCTTCTTCATGTGAAATAAGGATTATGTTTGATAATCATGTCTTTTTAAATTTTTGGGTACTTTGAGGGTTCCTTTTTGTGCCTCCTCTCTTTTGCAAAAGTAGGGGATTTTACTTCCATCCCTCCCTTTGTCTGTCTGAAGCCATAGAAAAAACTTCTAAGAGATATCATGACCAAACTTTACCAAAGTATGTATTCACATACCTTGATTTTGAGCACAAAATTTGGGTTTGACTAGTTTGCTATTCATGAATTATGTTCGTTAAATTGGTTAAATGGGCAGAATTTGTTAGGGCCCCAAATCGAGATGTGGGAGCCCTGTAGTTATCACTGTCTGTCTGTCCATCCATACCTCCATCTGTCAAGTTTCGTTTTCTGCACTTTGTTTTTTGTTATGGGTAAAACTTTTGAGCTAACTTTTGGTGTGTATGTCATGTTATGGGTAGTTACAGATCAAGTTTGAGTTTCGTTTTGATGGACCAACTTTTTTCTTGTTTTTATCTCCCACCACAGTGCAAAGCGGGGATTAAAGTACAACAAAAAATTGTAATACCTGGTGTGCATCCGTCCATTTGTCCGGATAGCTTGTAAGCCCTCTGCTGGTGTCATTTCTGCACGGATTCTGATCAGATTTATATGGAAGCTTTATATCAACAATATCTTAGTTGAGTTTGAAAGCCAGAAATATTTGACACCGATTATTGGAGTTATGCCCCTGGAAAGATGAAATTGACCTAAAAAAAACCTAGTAAATGCTCTGCTGGTGTCATTTCTCTACGGATACCAATCAAATTTATATGGAAGCTTTATATTGACAATATCACAGTCGAGTTCAAAAACCAGATATTTTCAACACTGATTATAATAGTTATCCCCTGGAAAGGTGAAAATTGACCCAAAAAACCTTGTAAGTACTCTAGTATCTCGGTTGAGTTCGAAAACGGGAATTTTTTTACGCTGATTTTTATAGGAGTTATGCCCTTAGATATGTGAAAATTGACCCAGAACACGTAAGCACTGCTGATGTCGTTTCTATACAGATACTTATTAAATTTATACAGAAGCTTTAAATTGACAGTATCTCAGTCGAGGTTGAAAGCCAGAAATTTTCAACACTGATTATAGGAGTTGTGCCTCTGGAAATGTGAAAATTGAACCCAAAAAACCTTGTAAGCACTCTGCTGGTGTCATTTCTCCATAAGTTATGATCAAATTTATACTACTTTAGAAAATTTCATGGAATTAACAGTTTTACGGACTTTTCTTTTGTTATAGCTAAAGATATTGAGCTGACTTTAGGTATGTAGTCGTCTTATTTGAACGCATACATACATACAGTCAGTTTAACCAATTTGTTCAGGCAGGGCCCTCTGTGAGAACAGTGTTTCTAGTTTCAGTTCCCATCAGTTTACTTTTGTTCTGTACAAGTCACCTTCAAACTTGGTATTGTATACATAAGACAAAATACAGATCAAGTTAGATTTTGTGATCTGAGTTCATTACTGTTGAGGAGTTATTCACCTGAAATGAGTAGAATTTGCCTTTTTTTCAGTTTCCGTCAGTATATTTTGTTTTCTGAAACAAATCTTCTTCAAACTTGTCATTATTATATATGACAAAATACAGATCAAGTTCGATTTTTAGAAACAAACTCAGTACCATTCAGAAGTTATGCACTTTGAGCTTATTGAATTACCTAAATTTTCAGTTTTTGTCTATATACTTTTGTACTATGAAACTAATCTTGAAACTTTTATTATTCTGTATCACAAAATATAGATTGTTTAATTTTTGAATCATGTCTCAATACTGTTGCTATCCATTGTCGACTGTCATCATTATCTTTGGCTCATCTCCTATGAAACCACTGGATTGATTGGAAGTAAACTTGGCAGAAATGTTCCTTAGATGTTCCTCTGCAAAGTTATAATTTTGCTGCCGATCCAAAATTCAACATGTCCGCCAGAAGGAATAATGTGTTCTGATAGGCTGAAATTTCAACAATATTCTTATCAGAAATGGAACTTTTATGTTGTCAAGTACTTTTTGTGCTGATTGGAAATTCAACATATCCACCAGAGTGAATAATGTGTTCTGATTGGATGAAATTTCAACAAATCTTCTTGTGAGGAACCAAATGATCAATGGAACTGTTACGTTGTCATAATACTTTACAGATATCCCTCTACCAAGTGTATACTTTTGGTGCCGATCGGAAATCTAAGATGGCCGCCACCGAGGGACAAAATTAACATAAAACTCATGGAAATTCAACTTGTCCGCCAGGACGAATAATGTAGGGTTGAGACATATCATAACACTCAATTGTGAACACCATTTATGCAAACCAAAATTAGGTCATTTTTACCTGACTGTGACCTATTTTTTGTCGAGAAAAAGTAGGACATGACATTTTATCAAATACATTGGGTTGGAACATTTCATGTTTAGAATTAGGAGTGCTTCGATTTCATGAAAAAATTAGGTCATCATTGCTTGATTGTATCCTATATTTGAGTCAACACTTTTATTATAAACATGTAAACACAGGGTTGTGGCATCTCATATTTCTCTGATCACTAGAATAGGAGCAATTTTAAAGCATGTAGAACCTCACTGAAATAAGGTAATTTTAATTAATATAATGACAGTGTTTAAACTGTTGTTATATAATGACATCTGTTAATACTTTTGCATCTAGTCATTATTC
>JAOXYI010145203.1:0-18687 GCA_028566495.1 Lithophaga antillarum | reverse complement strand
CTTTACAGGTAAATAATTCAGTTTTAAAAATGGCGGTGAAAATATCTAAAGCAGACGGCCAGAATAAAGTTAAGTAACAGTTAGCTGAAAACACACATTTTAAGAAATATGGTTGAAGAATTAATGTATGGGATGGATGTGCTTGATATTAACATGCAGTTTTGGTCAATTTAAGTCATAACTTTTGTTGCAATAGAATGTAGCGATACCTGTTTGATATAAAAAATTTTATCATTTTCAGATGTCGAAATTCAGATTGGTGTCACTATTCTGAAATATGTAATTCCATCCATACATTAGAAATTATCATATTTGTATCACCCATTTGAAGACTAAATGGTAAAATTAGTTTCTTGAATGATCATGACATGATATCATTGGTTTATCAGTGAACTTGAGGAAGTTTGAAACTGAAAAAATTCAGGAATGCAATAGCTTGTCTTTCTGGAATTAAGAGACAGAATAGTTACCCCTCTTACTGAAAATTTTAACAAGTGAAAGGGTTTCCGTAGCTGAGAGGTCTAGGTTTTTAGTCATATCTACTTTTGATCACAGGGGTTGCGAGTTCGATTTTTGCTCGTGGTGAAGTGTGCTTCAACCTTAATTGACAAGACAAGGATTGCTAGTTTTCCTGCTGAAGGTTGGGGGTTCTCACCTGGGACACCATGATATAACTGAAAAATTGCTGAAAGTTGCATAAAAACACCATTCGATCAATCAGTCAACAAGAAAATATTAACTGCAGAAAATTGAAATGATAAATAACAATTTTGCGGTTAATAAAAAGGTAATTAGTTCGAAGGGGGATAAATTATCCAATATTACGAGGACGTTCTTTTTATATTTTTTAAGCAATTACATATTTTAACACAGGATAATAATTTTTTATACATGGGCCTATTTGATTTGAATTGCATTTGCTTTTAGACCACAATTACTACAATTTTATGACCACCGCTACCTTAAATACTTAGTTATAAACCGAGAAAAAAAAACGATGACGGACAAGCCGGGAATTATTTTTGTATATATATCGCGCACTTACAGAACTAAACAAGTATAAGCAAACTTAACAAACTGCAATATACAGGCTTCACTTTATGAAAACAACAAAATTATATAGATTTCTCATGTTACTACTAGAAATGACACAAAACGACAATTTTTAGTATTTTAGATAACAAATTATTCTTCGAAAAAACCGTAACCTACTTGAACCATTACGCACCTAAAGTTCATTTCTTGGTAATTTCACTCTTTCCAATCAGTTAAGTTAAAAGTGTAGATTTCCGTATGACAACTGAAGGCGTTTCCTGGTCACATATACAGTATATAAGTCATCTGTCATATCCAACTTTTGCAGCCAAGTTCTATTTAAATATTTGTGGGTAAGTAATTGTTAATGAGATATTTAAATATTTTTACCTAAGTAAAAATGTAAGTTACATTGTATGGTCCATTTGATGATTATGAGATGAGAGAAAATAGTATACAATAAGTATAAGATAAAGAATGGAGGTAGGTATTTATGTTCGTTGAACAGCCGAGAAATCGAATGGTAGTTTTGAAAGGTGAAGGGTTTTAAAACATGCCCTTCGTTTTCAAGGCTGTTTACTGAATATAAATACCTATCTGAATTCTTTATCCAACATATAAACTGTCAAAATTTTAAAAACTACAGAAATACTGAATTTTGAAATGCCTATCTTCCCTTCATCAGCTCAATCCAAACTGAACTACGAGTGTTCATTACCACCTTATATGTATTATTTTGCCTTGGTTTACCTGACGTTTGTAAGTGAAGAGCCAGGTATCAAATCAAATCAGGTCAGAATTACTTAAAACAACCTGTCGTATTGTTATTTTGGAACAATCCAGTATACTTAAAGCAACTTGCAATGAAAAACTGATGGGTTTGTAAATATTTCTTTGTGTCTTTAAAGGTTGGTTTTATCAGATTTATCTTCGAGTGCATGTCTAACTTTGATTTTTGGTGCAATCTTTTGGAAAAATTATAGAATTATAATCAAAACTTTCCAGGATTCAGTTGATCAACATTAAATGAACAGTAATCACAAACACCGATTACCAGTCAGTTAATTCGATAGTTTCGAGATCAACAATTAAAAATACAATTTCGAATGTATTATGGAGATTTTTATGTATCAAAATGTCGATAATCATAATCAAAATGTGGAAATGATAAGTCAACATTATAAGTTGTTTGTTATTGGAATAATCGGATTTTGTAGAAAGATTATATTATTTCAAAGACATGGACACGGAATATCATTATTGATTAGGATGTTATTAGTAAATACTTTTGTTTACTATTGTTATAGATTTATATTGACGATAATTTTTAATATATACCTTTAAACTATATTCAGTTTGAGAATGTTTTTCATTCCTTTAGATATCAGCTTCACCGAAACAATGTGTGTTAAAAAGAACCTAGTATGCATTTTAGTTTTCTGTGTTGCAGTCATCATGGCTAATGATTTGGTACGTATTTGTTTAGCTTGGGATTAAAAATTTCTTTATTTAAATCTAAAGTGGAAAAGAAGGCGAAATTACATATTTCCATGAAAAAGACAAGTGTGGATTTTTTTTTATATGGATTTGAACAAATGTTTTGTTCTTAGATAAAATAAACCATGAAGGCAAACATTTATCAGCTATTTACTTTATCAAGTTCATTTCTTTCCGTATCCGAACAGAATCGTCGAAAAAAGATATATGTCACTGATTTGTTTCTCATTTACTGAAACCTCAAATTTTCGTGTTTGTTAAAGAAATAAATAAATAAAATAAAAACTGTTTACTTTGGTAAACAAGAATAACTTTTAACGAAACTTTCAACTAACTTTTACAAACGTCGAAACCTGATATCTTCTACAAAATCAAAGTCAAACATACCGCATTTGCATCGTATGAATGTATGATTTCAAAATAATAAGACGTACTCGGTCATCAAAATTCTATATTTCACGTGTAATTACTCAGGACTAATTTCAGTTTGTTTTACTCAAATATTTTGATTATTAAATAAAAAAATCAGTCTATTCTTGATTTTGATTTTAATTATTTATATGTTAAACCTTGCTTAATTTATTATCTAATGAACTAGTTCTGGATCAGCTATTATTATTGGTTCTTTTTTCCAGATAGCTATTTGAAACGAGGATTGTCCATTGATATGATCAAGTTATCTTGTTTTTTACAGAAATTAGATTACCAAATCAGTGAAGGGAAAGCCAGATTCGTGGAAAACATAGAAACGAATCTTGGAAAAAATACAGTTAAAATTTACACACCAGCACACAATGATGTTCTAGAGTCATACTTATTCCAGGACTTTCAAAAGGTTTGTTCTCTAAGGAATTTGGATATTATTTTAAAGAAATCTAACACACATGATTATTGTGTGTATCAATAAATTTCTTATTTTATGACGCATTAATTATTAACATTTTGTAATTTCGCGTCTTGACTTTGTGTTATTTTGAACCAGTCCAATTACTTCCGGAATAAACAGAAGTTTCCGGACTTTATCCACCTGACAGATATTATACATGGAGCAATACGTTGTGATGCACAGATCGGGAGGTATTGTCATTGTAACGTTTATTCACTGAAAGCAAATATTATGATTTAACGCTAAAACAATTTTCCAGTAATGCATAAACACTGTTAATTATTTGGTTTTTTAAAATATATTTTAATACAATCACAAGTTTAGTTTTAAATGCTATAAAATGTCATTGTGGATACCTTTGATAAATGTTTAGTAAATACTGAATAATTGTTTTGTTGGCCACTTAAAAATTCCAAATTTTCAAACTTTTGTCAGAAAGAAGTTCATATTAGATTAAAAATTCATGCAGAATATGTCAGTGATATATATATCTGATGATAGATTTGATAAAAAAATTAAATGTTCTAAATAAATAGTGGTAAGAATCGTTTTCTTCAAAACCACTTGATCAACTGAAACCCTACTCAAAAGTTAAAATGGTCCCATTACTGAAAGTTATCTGTTTACAGAAAATATTTTAAAATTTCGAAAATATATATGAAACGAAATAGAATATGACGTTTCGTATAAACACAGATTAATAATTCAAAGCAGGATACTTCTTCATTATATTAACGAATTTTGCTTTAAAGGGTCAGCAAATAAGATGCCTTCCGTCATTACGTCAATGCCGACTACGGAAAATTGATAGAGAATCTATGCCAGATGCAGGAAATGTTACAGAGTCTTTTGTACGAAGCTGGGTATGTATCATATTGAGCATTTGTGCATCTTACACATGGAAGATATGCATTAGTCTAAATATGCACAAAACTGCACAACTGAGAGGCACTTTTCTTGTCGATTAAAGTTTTTAGCACATTACATAGGCAAAACTTCCTTTTGGCTCACTCCCCACACAATCTCTTTATTTCTGTATTTATTCCGCCAGCAGGGATAGTTCAATCAGAATTCTCACCAATGCTTACAATATGTGTTTATACTTCAGTCTCAATATTAGTTTAATTATATGTTTCATAGTAAACTGTTTTATGTCTTTAAACTCATTTTAGAGATCTTTCTTTTTTTTTTAAAGAACATCACGTTATTAAGCAAGACTTAGGCTGTAAAATTACTGAAGAATACGGGCATTTTTACAAGAAAATCAACATAAAAACAATAATAATTCCTATCCATAACTAGATTACTGACACAAAGTTCTGATAAAATGTCTTCATCAATTAATACTTGTTTACAGAACAATGGAGTTAACAGCATATCCAGTAAGAACGCAGCAGTAATAACGGAACTTTACTATGTTGATGGCGATGAAATCTTTGATACTGTTTCACTTGGACCGGAGCTGAGACACTTTTATGAAAGTTTTGAATTTCCTCTGTACCAGGAACAGAAGGTGCCAAGTGATGCTGTTACCTACAAAATAATCAAACCTATCAGTAGGTTTTCATGATAATTCATGTTCTTATTATTGTTTTGTTATTGTGATAGCAATTTTAGTTGATTTTTCAAATTAGCAATACACATATTTATGCGAAATTAATGTCTGCTAACGTTACATATATGGCCAGTGAGTTCTCTACGAAATGAACAAACTGAAACAATTCATATCTCCTAACCACAAACATTAAGATCCTCAAATTTAAGTAAAATAACAGCAGCATTTATTTTTCAAGTACCTGGTTTATATTTTTACGGGCGTATACATTTTTCTCGTTCAACAAGCTGAAACTTGCTTTTTTGTTGTTGTTGTTGTTGTTATTCTTTTTGTGTTCTCAGTTTCGTCAATGTCATTTTAGACTTTCCGTTCCCGGATGTTAGGTTCCTTGATTATAATAATGGGCCTTTCTCAACTCTTGTAAGTCGACTTCTTAGTTGAATAAGCTTTGTGGTCTGCTTTATTTCTGTTTCAAGTTCCCAAATGATACTCATTTCAACATGCATGTTGGATCTTTTCATTCATTTCACTACTGTACAACAATTTTTTGGATGGCAATAGGTTTAAAGTCTCTGTCACCAGATTCATTTTTCAGAGATTACGTTTTTGCTGACCATAGCAATTCTATCAGACAAATCTTAGGAATTATGTCTAAATCTCAAAAGACGCATGTTTTAGCGATTACATCATTTTTAAGGTTTGCTTATTCGATCTTTTATTCTTTTTATCCCTGTATATTTAGGATGCCCTGATGGAAAATCGCCATACCAAGATCTTCTAGACTTAGAGCGCATTAATTACCAATAAGTCTAAAGCTCCGTACGCCTAGACATCTTAAGGTGTTCAAAGAGTGGAGATCTTGATACGGCGTCTTAGGTCAATTGACCACCAATGCATTCTAAGTCTAGAGATCTTGATACTGAGCCTTAGCTAAGGTGCAGCATGAAGATATCTAGCCTGTCATCATGCAGTTACTGACATAGTTCGCTTTCCACCTTGGGTAAGATGTGTCATTCGGAGTCCGGGAGAAGCTTACCCTATCAATGTACCTTCTATCACTCCAGGTAATGTGTGGGAGTTTGTATTGTCCTATCTTCAATTCTTTTTATTTCGTTTCTCTTTTATGTTTACTGGTTCGGTCTTGTTTTGTCCAGACTGTGATTTTTTATGTTTCATTGTGATCCTACTGTAACTCTGAAGTGAGACAGTTCGCCAGTTTTCTGGTACCGGTAGTTTTGTCCGGGTACTCCGGTTTCTTTATGCCCCAAAACCTAGACGCCACTATTTGACTGGAAAATTGCTTAGCTTAAAACAACCATTAGCAACCAATATTATACTCTAATGGTAGTGGCAGACGGTAACACTTTTTCAAAACAGATTTTAATTTTGAAAATAATCGTGCTGAAATGTTTATGCAGGATGAAAGACATCAGCCAATGCGCAGTTAATGCTGTTTTAATACATTGTAATCGATCTGATAACTTGTATACTTATATAATCTTAGTGTTAAATGCAATAGTCGAAATTAATATTAGTAAAGACATTAACAGTTTGATCATCGCTGCATGTGTAACAAATCCGGTATTTGTTGTGGAAAAAACCGCAGCTGTATGTAAGATGTACATGTATCAGCTGCTTAAAACTTTGCATACACGTAAATATTGTTCTGTTAATCATTGTCAGTTATTTTTTAACAGTATTTGCCATAATACTATATATATAACTTAAATGGGTAATTGTTAACATTCTATTTTCAGGAAATCGTGTTAAAAGAGATTTTACCCCGTTAACTAGTGACTGCAATGGGCAAACTCCAGTGAGAATTTATGGCGTCGATACTGGGAGATCATGCAATTATCTCAAGATATGCAAAGAGTAAGTAAATTTATAAACATGATTGTTCTCTGCAGGAATATAATGTTATAATAAATTTAACTTACAGCCGAGTCTTTCTTACACCTACAATCTTAGCAATCTTCTTTTTTTTTTAATTGATGCTAGGAAATATTTACAAAAATATTTATTTTGTCAAATATCTACAAGAATTTGTTTTGCAACTTTCATGCCAGCACCAACTGACTACTGAACTGGTAACACTTTCTGGGACTAATTGTCCAACAGCCACCGGCAGTGGCATCCACTCCATGGAATTAATACAAAAATTAAAAGAAAATAGTTGATGTATGGGGTTTGTCACATATGAAATGTATCACTTCAATAATATTAGCTAACATATCAAACTAACTGTACTTTGAAATCTAGTGTTACTGCGGTTGCCACCTGTGTCAATATGTCGGTTTTTTTAGGGGGTTCATTTATTGTTTTTTGTTGTTTCTGTTTTATATTATGCGTATTATTAATGATTTTTTTCTGTAAAATTTTAGAGTTGTGAGACGGAATGGAAGAGATGTATTTGCTGATTGTGGTGATGTCCACATTACTTCACCCCTTGCGTATGTTTGTGTCTGCTGTCCAGGGGTCCAAGTAATTAATCCACGAGGAAGTGATTGTGCGTGCACAAAGATGGGATGACGATTTTAAGAAGATGAATTCATGCGTATGCAAGACAGTTTGAAAAAGATGTACCGTGATTTAAAAAGAAAATAACATAGCAAAGAAAAGAAACAAAACATATACATTTTTAAAATAAAGAGTGTATTGCCTGTGATGCTATCACTTTATTTTTATAACTGCAATAAGTACAGAGAGAAGCATTTTAAGTTTCAACCTATCTACACTGACAACTTCCTTGATTTGAATACGACATTAAAAATAAATGGGGATAAAAATATACCCAAGCCATACAGATATATGAACATTAATAGGATGAAGCCAGAACTGTTCAGCTTTGCTGGTTTTGGCTGTACTCTTTTTGTGAGTTTGAATGGTTTTTGTCTTTCCACATCTGTTTTCTTTCGATTTACAACTTTCGGCTGCGAGCACCACTGATGAGACATAATTTGTTGAAATGCACAGATGATGCATATCAAATTCACTTTGGTGTCTTGTGTTAATAATGTATTATTACCACTATATGTCGATGCCCCTGCTGGTGGACTGTTAGTCTGCGAGGGTTTGATCAGCCCAGTACCCAGTTCTTCGAGTCTTGGATTTATATTTCATGAAATTTCCAGTAATCAAATTTGTTTATATTATATTAAAACTAATGTTTATCTCCTCCATGCAAAGGTATCCTCAGCTGGTTTTGGCTCTCCGTGTGTGTATGTGTGTGAACATTTCAGCACTCCTGATGAGACATAATTTGTTACGTTTGACTGACCCTTTTCATTCATACTTTAAATAGGAAAAACCCATATAATATGTTATTATCGACCTTCAAGTGCAACACAACACAACGACTGCATTATTGTATTTGGATAGCCCAACACTTTATATTCAGTTCAAACCTGATGGATAGAAATGTTGCATTCATAAATATGATATATCCAACACCGAAATAACAATTGTTTGATGCACAATTTGATTGAGATATCCTGCCGTCCACCAAACGAGTTTTGTGAAGCTTGCTAGATATTTTGTATGACAAAAAGTAGAATACCAATAGGACAAAATCCAAAAACCAGTCCGGACATAACGCGACAACACCGATACGATAACAACTACAGCAAAAAAATGAGTACTAAAGACCAGAACAGTAGGAACTCGCACTGCATGAAAAATCGCCTTTTGTATTGCTTTTGTAAATTTCAAAATGTATCTAAAAGACTACCCACCTGGCAAGGTTATATTTTGTTGTCTTTTGTTGATCAAAAGATCATCTTTGACATTTTGTGTGAATGAAAAGGTCACAAAAGACAACCTTTGATATTTTGTGAAACTCGAAAGGTCACAACAGACAACCTTTGACATTTTGTAAAAATGGAAAGGTGACAACAGACAGTCTTTGACATTTTGTAAAAGTCAAAAGACAACATTTGACATTTTGTATAAGAGAAAAGGTGACAACAGACAGTCTTTGACATTTTGCAAAAGTCAAAAGACAACATTTGATATTTTGTAAAACATAAATGTTTACCATTTCTATAATCTGTTAACAAAATTTGTTCCCAGCTATAATACGGAAATTTTTTAAGTTCCGCAAACAGGAAGTTGAAATGTGACATCCATGAAAATCACACACCATACAACTCATGATGCTGAAGCTGCATACCAAATTTCAAATCATTTATATGTGCACGTGGTTCCAGAGTTTTAGCTGACAAAAATTTATGTGGACCTCTGGACGGATGTTTGGACAAACAGATGACGCTAAAACTTAATGCCCCTCGACACATCTTGGTGGTGGGGGCATAAAAATTCCAAATGAAACTCATAAACCATTATATTGGTATGTTAATATTAATTAAAGGTGCATATGTTCCATTTTCATATACAACCGTTGTTTAAGAATCGGATTGATGAAATTAATGTTTTGATTTCAAATCACTTTGTATAAGGGCTCATTTTTACTTCGTCGCACGATTGTCGCCTTCGGTTTCTTGCTATAAAAATGTAGGATTACTGTAAAAATGCTGTAGAAAACCTATTGTATTTTTGGTATTTAAATATTGATTTTAATCGCGCAACTGATGGTCCACTGTAAGTCTAGTAATTCAACAAAATTTTTTCAGCGTAGCTTTTTTTTACCAATATCAAACCTCACACAAAATAGTGGTGCATGGACAGATGCCACCAACCAAGCTTAGTGTCAAGTAAAAGAATGTGATGTGTGACATTAATTTATGTCAGATACCCAATCAAATTATCCTCGAGAAGCTGTATAGTCAATTTCAAATAATTCCCATGAGAGGTACTGCGTTTTACCTGACTGAAAAGGAATTAAATGAACACAACCACATGCCAAAGATTGCAGACTGAAATTCAAACATGAACGTGCAGAGAGAGATTCAGTTCTAGTCGACTATATTTTGCAGAATGTGTATGTATGGAGGATAGTAAAATAAAGTTTAACCCACCACGTTTCATGTGCCTGTCCCATCAGGAGTCCAGGTAATCAGTTAGTCTTTATGCTTTCTGACTGTTTTTTGTAATTGTTGTTGTTGCATTCAGGCAGGTTTTATTTTATTTTACGTATATACATGATTTGTTGTGTGGGTCATTCTAGAGCTCGTCATAAGGAGTGGGATTCCACCCTTGTTGAAGGCCTTGTGGAGACCTCCAGTTTCTTAATTGAGTTCCGTCCAGTGGATGGAGAATGGTCTCAATTACATCTGCACAATATCTTCTCTTTTCAAACTTGCAGCTGTTGGTTACCATGATCAAAATCTAATATTTACTGATGGCTAAACCTATTCAGTTTAAACATGTATGGTGGCTTGAAATAATGTACAACAATACAATTTCATTTATAGATTCTTTTTTTTTTTAATTTCCAGTAAAACTCATAAAACATCTTTGCAAATCAAATAAAACTGGTTCAACAAAACATGAATACAATAAATCCTGTATGATTTGAAATAAACTAACAAATCTGAAAATTCTTATACTTTAGACACGACTTTAAATAATAAAAAAAGCAAAACAATCTTGGTATATATATGATTCTTAAACCTTACAAACATTTAAAAAAAATACTTGATTTTCACAGCTATTATTTTCTTATAGTAAATATTAATACTTTCATTTTCTTTCAATTTGCCCTCTAGATGTCTTTAAATTTTCTTTTAAAAAATTGAAAATATCAAATAGACAACTTTTTATTAGCCTGTTAACTACACTTTGTAATGATATAAATTAAAGGCAATAATGTCAATGTTAATAATGAACAATAAATGATTTTTATTTTTGGACTTAGTTGTAACAAAAATTAATTAAAAAAGATATACATCTAAATCATACATAATTTATGATTCTACCCTAAAAAAAAAAAATTACTTTCTGTTAATAACACAATGCAGTATCATTGTATACTGCCTCTTTACAATCCTTGAAGCATTGGAGGTATAATAAACTATATCTATCAGTGTCTTGAATTCGTATTTATAACAAGTATAGTGTAACTATCCTAATTTTTGAAAGAAAATCATTAGCTTATTCACAAACAAAGGCAATATGTGTTTATCATTAGAGTCTGAACACAAAATTCTTTTTTTTAATATGATTGTTTTTTAATTCATTGTTCCCCTACTTAGACTTCCATGAAAATATCAGCTGTCCCTATTATCATCCTAGTTTTACAAATCCATAATCAAACTGATTCAAAAATTACTTGCCATTATTTTGACAAAGTTTTTAATACAATTTGTTTTACAAAGAAAAAAATCTTTGAAAAATAAATCATACCACTTACATTGCATTTGAATGTTTTCTCTTATCAAGGTACATGTATAATGACATAATATAATGCAAAGTCTCTCATACAATTATTAGACAAAAAGCTTAAAAGGAAACATATTGGAATCTTTTTAACGCTACAGTATGTGGCGTTCCCTTGGACAAACCACAATGACATTTTTATTGTATTTTTGTGTTTTTACATAAACAAAGCGACTTTTGATTCTATGCACTGGTATATATGTTGCAGTACCATCTTCAACAAACAAATTTGAGGACCAGACTTCTATAGGTTTTCCAAAACAATATCTTAAACTGTCTGGCAAATGCTTAAACCATTGAACCTTAGCAAGGTAATGACTTTTGACTTTGCCATTGACAATGATGCTGTGCTTCAAAATGTGCAAAATTTGACCTGGACGAGGAGTTAAATAACTATTTTCTACATCAATTTGTCCTCTATCATTACACCAGAAGGCCAATATGTAAGATGACCTCACTGTCCTGCTGTGTTTTGAACTTAACACAGATCCATTTAGAAAAATATCTTTTCCCTGTAAAACAGAGGTACATAAAGTAAATTCACTATTTTCATACAAAGTTTTGTAAAAAAATTCTAAGTGTCTTATTTCATTTGAATTCAATACACATGGTTTCAAATTTGGTGCAAAAATCCCATAAGACACATCCCACTCAATATCAGTAATTTTTGTACAACTAGATGACAACTCTATTATACTGGGCTTTAAAACTGTACATATTTCACCTAATGTCCCTCTGTCTCTTGCTGTACCAGATAATTCATCAAAAGCTTTCAAGAAAGTATGGTCCATTTGCAGATCCTTTTCCCTTGACCATGTTTCTTTCAAAAATCTCTTCATTAAACTTCAATATTTCTTTTATTTGTTTTATAAGAACCCAATATTCCATTTTCCCTTTCAAAACTAAATAACCAAAAAGAATAAATTGGCCCAAAATTCATAATGCATTCATATAAATGTCCATGTAAGTGCATGTTTGGTGTCACAAAATCTTGACCATAAATAGTTTCAAATTGTACACAAAACTCCATTAAAAGTCGATCAGCAACTTTGGCATTGCCATTCGATATAAAAACTGAGCATAGTCTGCGACATGCAAGAACAAATTTTCTCCAACATTCCAAGTGATTACCTGGCAAAATGTCATGTAAAGCATACACTGAAAAAAGTAAAGTCCAATTTTTTAACTGGTCAGCATTGAAAGACCCAAATGATGTAGCAAATTTTTTGGGTAACTTTCCAATATCAGATGGACAACTGAATGGTTCAATACGATCTTGAATTATTTTACATTTTTCATCATCTATCAATTTATGAGTCTTCCAGACAGATATCATGTGCTTAGCAGTTCCAAGAAAAAGATTATGCATAGGATCAATTGGTGTCATTTGGATTGGATCAAAATATTCTAGCCTGAGAAGACATGAGTAACGTGTTCCAAATGTACGTTCAAGATTTTCCTTTTGACCTTTAGTATCACAGTTCTTAATTTGCAAAACCTCACTACGGTGTGTCAAATTTGTTCTGCTAATCCATTCAGAGCGATCAAATCCACCATAGTTTTTTTCACCTATCATGCCAGGAAATTCCTTCTTACATTTGTTACAACCCATTGTCGCAGAATGACCAAGAAACCCACAAAGTTTCCTACTGGCAGGAACATCACATCCTACACAGAAAAGAGCAAGCTTAAAACATTTCTTTTTCTTAGGAGACTGATAAGATGTCATATAAAAACCTCGTGTCCAAGCTTCTTCTAGTTCATTGACAAGAAAATTCAAAAATGTATTTGTTTTTGGTTCGCATTTCATATCAGGGATGACACCAACAAGTATCATGTTTTCTCTTTTAAACCTTTCTTCTCTAGGTAAATTGAAAAATGCTAGATATATTGCACCAATAGAACAATTAGTGTGCTTGTAAGGTTGAAACCAATCAACATTTAACATTAAACCATAATTGCCTTCTTTTGTTAAAAAATTATAATTTTCACCATTGAACTTTCTCCAAATTTTCCCATCATAAACATCATACATGATACCCTCTTTTTTTTCCAAAAATCTCCACTTCTCGCACAAAATTTCAAAATTATTCCTACATACAAGTCTTTCTAGACTACCTTTTATAGATTTATAACAAAATATCTTGTATGGATTCAAAATCTTTTTTGAAGAAATATTAGCAACTTCATACAATAATGCCTGGCCACATGATCTCCTGAAATGAGCTAATCTATGATGTGGAAATTCCACGAAAGAACAATTTTTTGTTACTCTATTACCCTCAATTGTTACATGGCAATCTCTATAATTGTACAATGCATAACATTTAATACAAACTACATACTGATCAAAATCTATGTTACTTTTACAAAATTTTGATAAAGAATACAAATTGCTTGGAAAAGCATCAAAATACGACCTACAGCGATCTGATGATATTGACATAACTGATAGAAATGCTGATATTAGTTTAAGTAAAAGGCTAACTGCAGTATCTGATATATAATGTATACATTGCCACAACATCAAAAGTCTACAAAACCAATAAGTATTATTCAAAACTTGTCTATCATTACATGTAATTGTATCTACTGCCATATATTCATCTTCATCAAAACTTTCGTAGTCCTCAAAATCAGAAAAATTTTCATGACTCTCATTATCGGAGACATTATCAGTAATATCAAAATATGTTCTTAAATCTTCATCTTCTAAATTAGTAAAATTTTGCTTTCGAGGAGGAACATCTATTTTGTATTTATCATAGTCTATTTCTATTTCAGTATCACTAATTTCCTCATTCTGGACTACTTGTTTATCAATAATATTACTTTCAGTATTTACACTTTGGTTACTAGGTGGCAAGGTACTTGCACATTCTAATACATGTCTTCTAAATTGTCTATCAGAAAAGTCCAGTTTACATGATGGGCATATTTTACGACTGTGTTCAGGATCAACTTCCATGGCTGTTATTTACTTCAATAGGACAATAAAAGAGCGTGTGCTACTGAACCTTTAAAAAAGATATTCACATATTGTAGAAATCCTTTTCAACTGAACTATTGTACCATAAAAAAATTATTTCTTGATACAATGGAAATTTAGCATTTCATCAAAATCTATGGTCTTTTCAGGTAAAGTTTTTTACTAAGTTTCCATCATTTCTAACCAGGAATGGAAAACAATGGTCAAACTTGTGAGGAAACTAATCTGCCAGACATGAATGCACCAGTGGCAGCTTCACTACTTGAAAGCAATGTGCTAACCTTCTGAAATGCTGTCCAAATTGAATGTAGAAACTTCACAGACTTTTTCAAGCCCATGTTTATCTTTCATTTAAACAGAAAAGATTGACCGTCACAAACTTTCCCAATTTCATTAAATAAATAACTTTAAAAAGACTTTCCAAGCATTTTAGAAAAAAGTGTTATTATTCATGAGAACATCAACTGTTTTTCTGTGTCTATTAGAAAAAATGTTTATAATTCCTGGAAGGAGTTTAAACGATCTTCATATATGTGCATTTGTAAAACACATTTTAAGTTTGTTTTTTAAACACACAAGAACAGATTGCAGCTACCGAAAAACATATACCTGGTTCCCCAACATTTAAGAAAATTTGGATTACTATATATTAAAAGATGCAATTTCTTTTTTTTTAACTGAAATATCAAATATTAAGTAATATTTGTCAAAAATTATTATTATATGCCAAGTTTATCAACCAATGAATTGCGATCACTGTTATACATGTATATGAAATTTTACAGTTCCACGCTTGCATTAAAAGATGTATACTGCATGCCTTAGGTGCATTCTCCCGTTAGGTCTCCTGTTGATGTCTCTATTGAAAGTTAAAAGGATGTATAGATTTATTTTTTTCTTTCTATTCCACAAAATATATGAAAACTTTCAAATTGGGCTGAAATATTGGAGAACCAGATATATTCATTTTACAAAGACTTATAAAGATGTTTCAGCTAAGCAAAACTTCATTTTCTAGAACACTATCAATATATAAACACTTTTATTCCATTAATTGTGCCTGAAAGTTTTTATACTGTAGAACACTTGAATAAAATCAATTGAGCACATTTAAATACACGTAGAAGTGAATTTATGGTCCCATTGTGCTCAAGAAAATGAAGTTTAACTGTACAAATATTTTGCTGAATTATTCTAACAAATCAGCTTTTTGCACTTTTCTGCTTAAATATGCCGTGTATCTTTTATTCTTCTGGTATTTAACCATCATTGAAAATAATTTGTCTCTGTTCATTTCACTATAAAATTCATCAACTTCTGTAATATTCCTTTTCTCTGGTTTTTTTCTTCCTTCCAGACCTGACATCTCTCTCCCTGCTTGACACAAACTTACATTAGTTATTTCTCCCTGTCGCTGATTTTTTTCAATGTTGCTTTCTGCTAATGTGCATTTCTCCTCTTCTCTTTTGGCATTTAAATATCTGTATAAATGCAAATAACATGTAAAACAATTTTGAAAATTTTTGAATGAAAGGGGAGGTAATGTATTGCATTTTATTATTTCATATTACTGTAGATTCATTTATTATCGTGGATACCAATTTTCGTGGTTTAATGAAAATTCATATTTTCAAGGATACTGAAATTCGTATTTTTGTAATTTTCTAGTAACTATATAATGATAAATATGCATTTTTTGAAATTCGTATTTTTGTAATTTTCTAGTAACTATATAATGATAAATATGCATTTTGTTGGGTATTTAAATTCGTGGTTAAAGTGCACAAACGAAAACCATGAAAAATTGGTATCCAACAAAATATAATGAATCTACAGTAATTTAGATTGTTATTTAGCTCTGGTAGTAATACTGGTTGAAGGAAAACCTCAAAATGTGCAAATAAAAAACTCTAATGTATAATAAACCATCCTATAAAGTTTGAAAAAAATTCTTTTAACAGCTAAACTACTTGTCCATGGCATATTGATGCCCCATGTGCACTCCATATAGGAATCCTTCTTGCAAAGTTTCTGTGTCTTTTACACACAAATATGGTTCCTTTAGACAGCTTACAATTTGTTTTTTCTTCTTTTTTTTTTGTGAAAAGGGGTAGACATGTCTGACTTGTAAGGATCAGTTGCAAACAGCATACCTTTGTTTTTTTGAACGACGGCGCTTTTTACTTCTGTCCTTTACAGATTTTTTGCTTCTCTTTCTTTTTGGCATTACTTCTGGAAAAGAAATAAAAATGATTACTCTCTATCTTTTGGGAAAAGTAAACTTAATAACTTTTATCAGACTGGCTTCTAAGGAAAACATTTTTCGGGAGAATTTCTGAGTGTTGCTTTGTTTGTACGTGTATGACGTACATATATTGTAATTGGGGCCAAAAATGTAAAAACATCACGGGTTTAATCGTATTATGAAATGAATGACGTGTGTAACATAAATTTGTAATGCTGCAACAGTGGCATTTGTCATATTGAAGATTTGTTGAAATATATACTTTCACATTGAGTGCCGCAGATTCATTTTTTGCAACTTCTTGCCAGGAAATTTAATTTCAATGCCTAATCATTTGCTTATGGCTGTATCAAACTTGCCAGCTTCTTTCTTCTAACTGAGGTGCTTTGGAAGCACAGCATGATACAACTGCAGTAGATGCACTACAAATTAATATGTATATAGTATTTGCTTGACACAATAACTTGTTTGACACATGGATCCGAAAATGGTCGTATTTGCCATACATGTCCTAAAGATTTCAAATTTGTCAATCTTGATGGCCAGGTGAGCTAAACTTAGCTTTGAGTCTTCCCCCGAAGACGTGTGTCGCCTGCATGTCGACAACAGTACATTGTAGATAAAAATGGTTCTAGTATTTGCTTGACACAAAAATGTTTTTGACACAGTAATAGGTTTGACACAATAATTTGTTTGACACAGTAACTAAAAGGAAACAAACTAAAACAAATCATTCCCTCAAGTAGTTGCAGAGAAAAGTAATACGAAAAATTGTATATAAACACTGATATGTAAACAAGCAGTTGCATAGAAAAAAGTTACTAAAATTTTGTATATGAACACGGTTATGAGAAAAATTCAAAGTCTCGGTAAACAGGAAGTTGATATTGGAATTGAAAAGGGGAGACACAGTAAAACTTATCATGTCTAAGCTATTTACCAAAAATCTAATCATTCCCTCAAGCAGTTGCAGAGAAAAGTGTTACAAAAAATTTGTATATGAATACTGTATGTGAAAAATTCAAAGTCTTGATAAATAGGAAGTTGATATGGGAGGAAGCTGAAAAGGGGAGACACGGTAATACTTATCATGTCTAAGCTATTTACCAAATATCTAATCATTCCCTCTAGCAGTTGCAGAGAAAAGTGTTACGAAAAATTTGTATATGAATACTGTATGTGAAAAATTCAAAGTCTCGATAAACAGGAAGTTGATATCGGCAAAACCTGAAAAGGGGACACAAGGTAATACTTATCATGTCTAAACTATTTACCAAATATCTAATCATTCCCTCTAGCAGTTGCAGAGAAAAGTGTTACCAAAAAGTCTGATGCGGACGACGACGACGCAAGACAACTAAAGTGATCCCTATATTTCGCCCCACACTTCGTGTGCAGGCGACACAAAAAAGTACCTTTAATAACTGTCCATACCAGAAGTTGTTTGCGGAAAAATCTTTACTATAGTTCTTATCAACTGTCTTCATGCCTAAAATGAAAAATTAAAAACATACATTTGCATGAGTTTACATGTAAAATAAGCATTGATCAAGTACAAATATAAAATTACTAAATTATGGAAGTCATACTCAACATTTATAGTTACTTACTTTATGTGAAAAATGAAAAAACTTAACCATCAACACTTTGTGTCACTTGATTTTTTCACATGTACCATGTGTAAATTTTATTTCCAATTAATTCTATAAATATACCAGAGGCTCCCAGAAGTCTGTAATCGCTCACCAGGCATACAGTTGCCAAGACAAAGTTGACACATGACTGTTACAACAAGCTTCTCACTAAGGTGAGTCCATGAGTCCTGGATTCATTAAATTTTTACTGGATTTGCCATTTTCTAAACTGGTGAGTCTCAAGATGCTTCTCAAATCTAATTTGACATTTAACAATTTCAACTTTTGACTTTATATTTGAGTACCACTTACAACTCAATTTTTTCATGCATTATTCTATCAAAGTGCTTAAAGGATGAATGAGACTTAATTTTGTTGCATTTCTTGGATCTGGACTCGCGATCACCAAAATCCTTGAGTCCCTGGGTGCCTCAAACTAGAGGCTCACCTGAATGAGCCTGAATCGCTCACCTGGTTTCCTAGTGGCTTCAGGTTAGTATCTGATTTAAC